>QOCX01000451.1:16200-116854 GCA_005959815.1 Sarcophaga bullata
CATATAGCACTGGGGTTCCCTCGGAGTCATTTTCGTAGGTATGCAACATAATAATACCTACACCTCATAATGAATGGCAAACATTCACATTTTTTGGAGGCAATGTCATTTCCTGAAGTCGCCGTATCCTAAAGGACAGTTTGTTGGATTATTAGATTTGAGGCCTCGGATCAAACTCCTCGTCAGACATATCCAACAAAGCAAAATATGAAAAAGTATTTCTTCTGCAGTTTTTTGGCAAAAACTATGAGAGTAAATTAAATCGCAATGCAAGTCTTTCAAAAATTTGTTGCTGTACAAAATTAATTAACACACACAACATAATTGGCATGAGAAGCTAGACGTAATCCTAACAGAAGTTTTGTAATGACCAATTCTGTATGTACATATGTATATAATGTCGTTTCCACATCACTGTTCCCTGAGCCATACATATGACAACTTTGTTGATTGTTGTCGTTTTTTTTTTTCAATTCTTTAGCCGTCAGTTACGACGTTCCTAATCACACCATAATGTTTCGAAAGTGGCTGCGTTTCAATCATCACTTTTATAGTCAGTTTTAACTATTTTTACGCATTCTTCGGCTATTAAAGGATCCAGACTAAAACCCTTACAAAACTAATACCCAAAGTATCAGTTACATTTTTGAAGATCCCCTTACAGTCAACGTTTGCCAATGTCGAAAAGTTTCATTCCCCATTTTGCATTTGGATTTACTTTAGACAAGTAGTTATGGTAGTAAATTATATTGAATTCTCTATCGACCTTTTTAATATTTTTGTTAATTACTGGTTATATAAGTGGAATAACGTTCAGGGATTGTTTATTTTTTTCTTTTTTTTTTTGATTGGGGTGGAATGGTTAATTGGTTTTTTTAAACCAGAAAAACCAAATTATTTACGCTGCATAAGGCTGTAACAGTAGAACATTATCCTGTCAATCAATTATTTTCATAAACTTTTTTTACTCTACCATCATACTCACACTGTTGAAAATAAGCTCAATTTCATATTCTGGCCGCCTCATCATGTATGAGATCATTGTAATATTTGTTTTACGGTTATTAGCAATATGGCGCCCTTAACAATATGCCGTATTATGTATGTATGTTCTTTACTCCATGCAAGATTTCTATTTCAAATGCATTTATTAATACGCACTTCTTCCTTTTCCTCTGCCTTGGTACAAAATTCATAAAAAAAAGAAAAAATTGAAATATTTACTCACCAATACTAACATAGGCGCCATAAACAGGACTGTGCCTTGCGCAGATGTTGTATAAAGTCACGTATACCACACAACAAAACAACAACAGCGTTATGGATGTTAGTGCTAAAGAACAAACAGACAGAGAGAAAAAAATCGTATTTTAATAAACAGCTAAACATGAAGAGAGTACTTATGTACTGAAACCAAGAAAACAACAATAAAAAGGACATTTGCATAGTAAAACGAACAAAAATAAAACGAACAATAACAATTGACCAGCATTTTTACCAACATTCATAAACACACACACACACACACACACACACACACACAAGTTTGGTTTAATATTTTGATGCAAAAGGGAGAATACAGAGATTATTTAAATAGAATTGTGAAGAGAAAATCCCGTACTTTAATAAACCGTTAAATTTGAAAAGGAAAATACTTGTGTTTTTTCAATAAAAACAACAACAACAACAAATACATTTCCTTAGTAAAATAGAACAAGTGACCACTAATTTTTGCTAACGCTCTATATCCCTGCACACACACACATATTTGATTTTTAATTTTGAGGCAGAAATGGAAAAGAAATACAGAGATCATTTGAAGGTGTGTGCACCTCAAAGAGTATAAATCATGCATTGATAAACATTTAAATTTGAAGAGAATAATTTTATTGTGAAACAAAATCTAGCACTAAAAAGAAAACAAAAACAACAAAATAGACATTTACAGAAATAATGACAAGTGAACATTCGTATTGTACTAACACTTACACACCTACAACATACGTTTTAATATTCTGAGAAAAACGAAATGAAAGAGAGTAAAGAGATTAGAGTGTCTACACTCACTGTAAAAGCATTTCAAACACATTTAAAATAAACTGCAAGCAAATACAAAGAGGGTTTGTGAAATGCATGCAACATTTAATGAAGTTACAAGTAGTTAAGAACCGTTATGCTCTTGTTTTTTTTTTATTTTTTCAATTTCTCCCTTCATTTGGTTTTTAGAAAATTGAATTACGCTGAAATGTTGTTAACAACCCCTTGAACGTCTGTTGTAAATTATTTATAAAAATAAAAATTCAATAATAACGGGTAAATTTCGTACACACACACACATGTTCAAATAACAAACCTAACCTCACATGGTGTACTTCTGTTTTATAGATTGAACGTTATTTTTTTTTATAAGAAAGGGGTTGGAAATCATGTATGGATGGATGGATGGCAAATGGTTATAGGTTATGTTCAGAGTTCCCCTTTTGAAATGAAATGTCATAAATTTATTTAATTGTGCATATAATAAATATCGTATTCCTTTTCAAGGAAACATTAAATATACAAATTTTAAGCTAAAAATATTTTTTTTATATTTAAGAAATCTATTTTAATTCTAAATTGGTTTTGACAAATATTTTGTTTTAATATTTTGAAAAATGAATGAATGAAGTGGTAGGTAGTGTGTTGGTTTATTAGACGTAAATCTACTGTTCAAACCCCAGGTCAAATAGGAATATGAAATAGAAATTTCTTGGGGGGGCTTCCTCTCAGCAGAGTAAATAAAAATTTCCATCAAAATTTCCTAAAACATTCTGAGTCGACTTTAAACTGTAGGTCCCACCGCTCACGGATAAAATTAACACACACACGATTCACTCGATACAACCAATATCAACTTTATGCATACATGAGTTGGCTACGAAGATAATCGCCGTCAGGCTTATTTCTGGGGTTTCGTCAAAGATCGAGTCAATCTTCAAGTTATCGCCGCGATATTGTACTGTAATGTACTAAAACTGCCATAGAATCATCGACTGCTGCAATCATTTAAATGTTGTGGGAAAGTCGAAATTCGCATTTAACTTTAAATAATGCTCTGGATTTTGAGATACTTTTTTTAAATTTCATCTCGACGTTAGCGTCATATGTTGCTTTCAACGTGTATTTTTGTTTTTAAGTGTATTGCAACAGGTAGTTGATGTATTAATCTGTTCCGTTATAACAGATATTTATTTTTATTATTTTTCGGTGTCAGTTTCATGTTTACATTGTAAACTGAGTTTAAATGTAAATATTCGCTCAAAATCATCGAATTTTGTTGAGTGTATGTGAAAGCAATTAAAAAAACATATGCGATGACCACTAAAACAACTGTTATTCTCTGGTATTTTCTCCACACAACAACTACAACAAATAAATATAATTTAATAGATAATTTTTTTTTTTGCATGCAAAGCGATGATGATGACTCAAAACATGTTTGCAATAACAAGAAGCATGCCTCTCTGCTCTCACTCTGATATACATATGCACGTATGTACGTGTTTATAGATGGAACACCTCTAATTAAACATCGATTTGTAAAAAACAAAACATTAAATGACATGCAACAACATGCAATTTGTTTGCAACCACAATTATTACCCCCAGCTTTTTGCTGGCTTAATCTATAAATATATAGATGTGTCATATGTTTAATATCTACTGCAAGAGTCAACATCAAAAAAAATATCCTTTTTAAATAGCTATTCTTTATTTTTTTTTTATAGAATTTTAACCCCAACCGCATCCTGTTTAGTTTATAAGAAAAAACTTCTGTTTTTAAAGACTACAGTTTCCACTGCAATTTAGGCTTTTGCTCTCTTTAATTTAACAAACTCTCTCTCTCTCCCTTCCTGTGTCTTAAAAATGCTTGCTGTTTTTTTAATCTCTTTTTGTGGTTTAAAAAACGATAAAAAGGAAAACTACCACACAACAACAACAACAACAACAACAACAACAACAACACAACACAATTAACGAAAATTATCAATCGTTTGGGTTTGTGTTTTTATGCCATAGTTGCTGTTGGTGTTACAAAACAAAACAAAAGACAACAAAAACAAAAACAAAAACAAAAAACTCAAAAATAAAAAAAAAACTTTTCTTGCTCTGCGGGTGTTGTTGGTTGGTTAGTTGGTTAGTTTGGTTGTTATGTTGCTGGCTTTGTTGGTTGACTGCATTTTTCTGTGGTGCGTAACTTTAGCCATCCGTTGGTTCAGTTTCTTTCTTTATTTTTTTTCTTCCACTTTGTTTTTGTTTTTTTTTTTTGATCTTGTTCTTGTTATTTGTGTTGCTTAATATTAAATGCATTTTTTTGTTGATATTAGCGCTGTCGTTATTGTTATTGTTGTTGTCGGTGTTGTTGATTTTTTAAGAAAAGCAAAACTGGAAACAATAAAATCATTTCATTTTCTATGTTTTGTCTGTGCCTTTATCGATTTTGCTCTTTAAATATAAATCTGGTGTACAATTTTTTTTTGTTTTTTGTTTTGTTTTCTCGTCTTTTATAAACTTGTTTAGAATGTTTTTTATTTTGTTTTCTTTTTTTTTTTGTTTGCCTTCTAAATGTAATGGGTTAAGTAAAAAGTTGTTTCCGTTGAAGTTTCCGAAATTTTTTCAATTTTTGTTAAAGGAAGTTGAAAGAATAGCAATAAATATTGGCAGATTTTTTACTTTCAAAATAAATAACGGTATTTGAATATAATTTTGCAATATACATATATGTATGTATATGTAGGACATTTCTTTTGGCTATAATGTGTTGCCTATTTCAAATTGAGCAATGATGTTTGTTTTGGCAGTAATTACTTTTGGACGCCGTTTACTTTCAGCGACGAATAACTTACTGCTCCTTACATCCTGATATTTCAAATAATATTGGATAAGCAAAGCATGGAGACATTATGTTCGTCCACTTTTCTTTCTTTTTTCAACTTTTGGCACGAAGGATGAACCACATGTTTAGTGAAACCATCGCGCAAATTCAAACCTATGAACAATAAGATTTGCTGTGGATCCATTTCTGATCATACTATCAACAATTTTGTAGCTAGTGCTGCCGGATGCCCAACGGAGTACAAGTTTGTTCGCCGTGAAGATGATAGATATTAATGCAAAAGAATGCTATCCTAATGACCATCACTCATAAATGTTGAATTTACAGTCACAAAAGTTTAGAAATTTTTTCAAATGCTTCACATAAAACTTAAATATTTGAAGGTTATACCCTATGTATACGAATGAATTTTTTTTTATTTAATATAATGTATTTAACACTCCGTTTTCCCACTATTCTTTTTTCCAAATTTATTTAATTTATAACACACACACACACTCACACATTCACACATAATTGTATTAAAAATTTATAATAACCTCCTAACCTTATATACCACAATAGTATACAAATTAATTTGGGTTAATCATTGCAACGATAACACTGCTCGTTACTGTTATTGTTGTTGTTATTGTTTTTGTGATTCTTGGGTTGTGCTGTGTTGTTTTGATTGCATTCATATGTTTGTCTGTTTCCAAGTAAAATTACACACACTTCCGCTTTACTGGGAAATTTTTATACATCGCTGTTTGTGTATGTGGAGTAGAGGCAACTTATAAGACTATAATTTAGACGGGAACGAAAGAGTTCAAAAGAAAAAATTAAAGAGAAAATAAATAAAGAATTTTGTAAGAGTAAAAACGTGAGAAAAGAAAATCGAATCAATTCAAATGAAAAGTTTTGATTTCTTTTTGTCTTTCCATATTTTTCTGTTGTTTGATTTTAATACGACGACTAGCAATACGAAAAGCAAAAGAAAGAATTGAGTAATCAAAAACTAACAATAACAAAAGTCAATGTTGCAACACAAAACAACAACGTCGTCGTTAGGCATTTGTTAGTCAAATAAATAAAAGACAGAAAAAAGTATGCACAATCAAAAGCGAAGAAAAAGAGAAAGAATAAAATTACACAGAAAAACAGAAAAAAAAGCACACAACACAGCATGAAAAATAAAATCACCACATACATAGAAATGCATTAGAGCGACAGGTTGAATGTACTAAGGCCCCAAAAACAACAGTATATGCGATAAAAACACATGCATACTTACACATACATACACATACACTTACTACGAATAATATATATACATACATAATATACATATGTATATACGAATATGCATATATTTATTATAGCTATACATACATACATATAAGGAAATGACAAACAAAAATAACACAGCATAATAAGAGTGTCTAACAAAAAAAAAGTCTTGACAGAGAAAGAGTGAGTGCAAGAGTGAGTTAGAGAGCGATACATCAAAACTAAATGGGGTTTTTTTTTATTGTATTATTATTAAAGGTGGAGGTTGTTGTCAAGAATAGAAATACTATTTTTAATGAACTTTTGTAGTATTTAGTAATGAATGTTAATAATGATGTTATTATTATTAAAGTGTGTGTGTGTAAGTAAAATAATGACTTGTTTTGTTTTCTTTTTCTAATAAATGAATTTAAAAAAAAGTTAACCCAAACACAGCAGGAGAAAAAACAAATTCAAACGTTTTAAATGAAAATTTAAAAATAAATCCAGCCAAAAGGAAATATTTTTATTTTCTTTTTTTTATTTGTTTTTGTTTGTGAAATTAAATAAGAAATTGGTGAAAGAATTTAAATTCTTTTATCACATTTGTTTCTGGTGAACAGCAATAACGTTTCTGCTGTGGCCTTGAAGTCATTGGCTCACAATGGCTTTAACTGGCTTAAAGCGTGCCCCTCTCACCTACTTTTTCCTATTCCAATAATTATTTATACGGTATTGACAACAATAAATAATCACAGGATTACAATATTCAATTTCTCTTCCCCTGTTGTTTTCTTTTTAGCAAAAAACCGAATTAAGTCCACCAACACATCAGTCATTAATCAATACCGAAACAAGTTCACAAAACAGTCGAGATGCTGTACTAATAACCACCAGCAATGCACACTCATCATCCACAGCCAGTACAGCCGGCGGCAACAGTCAAACGGCGCATCATAAAGGGAATGCAAATGAGGCTAAAGTTGCACAAAGCCAATCATCATCATCAACGACGGGACATAAAAACTCATCCAGCGTTTCATCAATAACGGCCAAAGAACGGGAAGAACGTTATGCGGCTGCACAGGCTGCTATAGCTGCAGCAAACGGTGGTAGTGTGACGGCAACGTCTACAACATCATCAACGGCAACAACGGCAGCCTCTACAAACTCAGGCAATGCACCGAGTTTATATGTTTCCGTGCCACTATCAACAGCCAATGTACCTGGAATAAATATACCCTCAAATACAACAACAGGACAGCAAGGTAAGTATACTACAATTATTACAAATTCTTATTTACTGCTTTCTTTCAAATCTCACAATTTAATTTTCTTACTTTCAGATCACCCTCCCACCGCACAAAATACCCGCTCAACTAGTCAACAACAACAACAACAATTAACCGCCATTTCATCTTCGTTCTCCGGAAATGCTTTAGAACGTCAATCACCATTCAATGCCAACACAGCTTCATCAACATCCTCGATACCCTCGCCGGTTGGTGTCATTTATCAAAGCGGTAAATCACCAAATACAACTGCCTCAATTGCAACTGCATCGTCACAGGGTATTAATTTAACTGCCTCCACCACCGAAACGGGTAATTTGAAAATCAGCTACGAAAAGCAATCGTCAAGAGTTTCACAAATCCAAGAACAAGAAACAGCACCCATACGAAGGTCACGGTTAGTATTTCTCATAATTATTTGCGTTCCACATTTAACTTTTGTATGCAAAATTTGAAAACAAATTTTTACACTTGAATTACGACTATTTTTTTCAAAAGAACATATACTACATACATACTCACATTAACACCATTTAACTCACTTATTCTGTGTGTGTGTGTGAGTGTGTGTGTGGGTGGGTGTGTGAAATGGAAAGGAAGTGTTAACATACATACATAAACAGAATAACTAAAGACAGGAAACTTAATAGATTTCTTTAAAAAAATTCTATTTTAATGAATGGGTTCATGGATCTGAAGAACAAATTTTAATTTCAAACAACTTTATTTAATAATTTATAAACGTAAAGCAATAAATGTCGAAGGTGACAAGGATGCTATAATTCAATAATGAAAGCTGGATATCAACCTCCATTGATTCTCTGTTCTATTATTATTACAGTAAGTTTTATTCTTATCTTAATGGAATGAAGAGAATTGTTTCTGAAAAATCCTGAGAAATCGATTATCTAGTCTTTTTCACAATGACATTACAAAGAATTATTTTATAATTCCGGGCCCTGTACATTATATGAACACTCTCGTAACTTAATTAAGTCGAAGCCTTCAAAATAAAAAGCTTTTACCAATTTACTACAATTTACAGACGAATGAAAACTAGACGTAGAATGCACAGTAAATACATTCACATTATTATCTAACTTACCGGGTTTAAAACAAAACTTCTATCGTGTGATTCATAAAATTTACACTTTCAAGGTTCTATCTAAATAGAAGTTAGTTCTCTTTGCTGTTGTTGTAGCTTGAACAGGATCTCTTGATATTATAGGTACATTTAGGGTCATTATTACAACTTGCCCTTAACTAAAGGACGAATTTTAACCGGCAGATGAACTGTTTTTCATTATTATGAGTACCCAATAAGATAGAAGCTAGAAGTGAGCGTTAGGCTAAAGGGAAGATAACCTTACCTTTAAAATTTAAAGTTCACTTTATCTTTGAACTTGTCATATTATATATATTATTTTCGATATGGCAATAATAAAATAATAAACATAACAAATAAGAAAGCACGTCGTTGTCACTGCGTTTTTAAAGAACTCCGGTATTGCCATATTTTTTAAATAGTTAACTGTATTTTATCTGTGATTTGTAATAACGAAAATAAGTTAAAGATAACTTTAACTAAAGCTAAAGGTACCTTTAAATAAACCCAACTTTAACGGCAAGTTTTAATAATGGCCTTAAGTGTTCAAAAACCTTGCAAATAGCTGATGTCAACCGACGGCTTAAAAAAGTAATATCACTAATTTTATCAGGAACAGCTTGTTTGAATGGTGATATTTTAAGCTTTACTATGTTCGAAGGCATTATTTAATTCGCATTATATTGTGAAAATTGTTGAATATATCATGAAGATGGTATTTTAATTTCTATCACATTTCTAACCAAATCTTTTCAACCACCCTATGTTAAAACATTGAATTGGATATCACTTTTCTAACGGTCGGTTCTTTCATAGCAATTGCTCGTTGTACCTAACCTAACAACAGAATTCTAATACTAATTTACAGAAAAAATATTTTTTTTTTTCGAATACAGAAATATTAGATTGTGAACAAAGTATGTATGTTCCACTGAGAATCGAGGATTAGAAATAATTTTAGGATTTTCTATTGTTTATAGTGTTTATATGTAGTTACGAAGTCCACTACGCCCACACACACACAGCTATATACACACATTTACATTATGCATGCTTTTAATTTGTAAGTTAAACTTTCTTAACTTTCTTACTTTAGTTTATTTCCTCTATTTTCCTTCTTTCTTTCAACTATTTACCGAGACTTTGGTTATTTTTGACTATGTTACTTCGTTTTTATTATCTATACGAAGTTGTTTTAAATGCTATTTTATTTTTCGAAATTCAATAAAATTTTTAGACTTGGTTGCTGTACATATATTTCTTTTTTTTTAGTTTGTAATTTTTTTTTCTTACAAAAAGACAAAAAAAAAATTGTAAAATAAAAATATTTTTAAGTTGCAAAAGAAAAAAACAAAATACAAGAAAAATAACAATAAGTTAATTTACAACTTTGCCTATATTTGTACATTTTTATCCCAAAGGCATACAAACTTATTTGCAATATAAAAATTAAGGGAAATTTATTTCACACAAAAATAACCCCAACACCCTAAATGTTTAACACTTTAAAACTTTAGAAAAAAAAAAAAAAAAAAGGCAGTAAAAATCTTCAAAAGAGTGGTTTAAAGCTAGCTTATCACACTTCTCAGCCACCTTATTATGTAAGGTTAATGTCCCTAACATTTTCTCCAGCCGTCTTTGAAACTTCATTAATTTTGTTTTAAGTTTCATTTCAAAATAAACCCCAATTTTTTATTTTCATTTGCATTATTATTATTCCTCAATTAACTCACACAAAACATTGATTACTCTAC
Source organism: Sarcophaga bullata (assembly GCA_005959815.1). NCBI lineage: Eukaryota > Metazoa > Arthropoda > Insecta > Diptera > Sarcophagidae > Sarcophaga > Sarcophaga bullata. The sequence goes on from QOCX01000451.1 coordinate 26,476, forward strand.
ACAATACATATTAATCATAGCTATAGGTTTAAATTAAAGCTTTAATTAAACAAAAAAACAGAAATGTTATACAAAGCCCAAGGAAATATATCAACATTTATTTCTATTTTTTTTCTCTCAATGTTTTTCTCTCTTCACATAAAAATAAAAAACTGCAATTTACGTTTTGTAATAATTGAACGTAAAACTTATTTTTGAAATACAATTAAAAAAAAACACACACACACACACTGTAAATTCAATTTAAATTAAAAAAAACCAAAACCAAACAATATGAAATAAAACAAATAAAAACAGATCGCGCTCAGGTGAAAGTAGTATGTTGCAAGCCCAACAACAACAACAGCAGCAACAACAACAAAATATTGCACAAAAATCTACATCAAGATCGGGCAAAAAACGAGCTGCATCCAATAAATCCCAATTAAGCTCTAACGATAATACAAATCCACCGCAGGAGAAATTATCAAAAACAACAACATCATCCTCATCATCATCATCGTCCGCATCGACACCATCATCATCATCGGCTTCTTCGTCATCGAATGTAGCGGCCTTGACAACATCATCTTCATCGGCAACATCATCACCCGTTCCACAACACTTGCAAACCCAACAGCATTATCGTAATGAGCTAACAACACCAACACCACCACCCACAGCTCCATCGCCATTATCGTTACCGCCACCCAGTAGTACGCCTACACCTTCAACACGTACTTCAACACCAACGTCTACACCAACAACTACACCATCACCTTCGCCAATTGTAATGTTGCAGGGTAGCAACGAACACAATACGACTTCAAGTGCTGTAACACGGCAACAAGCGGCGGCATCTAACAGTAATGCGTCTACAGCTACTAGTGGCGGCATGGGAGCCATAACACGCAAAAATACTGCTTCATCATCGTCGTCACCTTTGTCACAACACACATTGAATGTTGCAGCAACCAATCTAACGACAAATAGCAATAATAGCAACAAAAATAACAATAATAACAGCAACAATGACCAAAGCATTTCCTCCTCTTCCACTTTCTCTAAAACGTCTAGTAGTAGTAGTAGTAGTAGTAATAATAATAATAGTAACAATAGCAATAATTCTGTTAAGAATTCAAGCAACAACAACAACAACAGCACATCAGCAACAAATAATCTTATTAGTAGCAGTAGTAATAACAATAACAATAGTAGTAGCAATTGTAGTAATAATTTGTCCAGTAGCAATAGTAGCAGCGGCGGCGGCGGCAATACAGATATTATTGCCACCACCACGTTGTCGGCAGCAGCCACAGCAACTACAACCAGTAAACCATTAAATAAGAAAATGTTGAGAGCCCAACAAAGTCATATGCAGCAACAAATGGCTGCTGCTCAGGCTTCAACAAATGCCTCCTCCTCCGCCAACACTTCCTCCGCTACTATAGCTAAACATCATACGCAACAACAACAACCACAACATCAGCAGCAGCAACATGTATCGCCTGAGCGTTTGACTAAATCCAGCCAAAACATTAATAAAAATAATTCCAATAACAATAGCACTGCAAATAATGTTGCTTCAGCAAATTCTAGTTCTAAAGCGAATTCCTCTAACAATGCAGGCACAACCCCGCCCTTGTCTTCTACTACTTCTATGTCCTCTAACAATAATAAATCCGCCTCTAACTCTTCTGTTACTAATACTAATTCAAATATATCTTCTACTTCTGCTTTTAACACAACTCCAATTAATGCTTCTTCTACTTGTTCTAATTCATCATCTGCTTCTTCTACTTGTTCAAATAATAAACAGCAACAACAGCAATTGTCACATAAACAGCAGCAACAACAACAACAGCAAAATGTTGCTGCTGCAATTGCTAACAATAATAATAATAACAACAGCAATAATAATAATAACAATAATAATAATCATGATAATAATAATGATGTTATAGAAATAATGCCATTAACCACAATTTCTACAAATTCTCTTTCTTCTTCTACCTTGCCTATATCTACAACAACAACAACTACTACTACTGGCAATCAAATTAATCCAAATCCAAACACCATCACTACTACTATCACAACCAACACCAATCCAAACACTAATCACAACAACAACAATAATCACACCAACACTATCGCTACTACTGCTACGAACTCCTCCTCATCATCTGTTAATAAACTTAACAATAACAACACAATCAATAAACAACAACAACAATCGAATAAATCATCATCAACTACAAACGCTTCTTCCTCATCACTGTCGTCATCATCATCAATATCATCGTTGTCATCCTCCACTTCAACAACATTGTCAAATATTAGAACTCCTGATAGTGGTGTATTCTCTTCTTCATCGTTTAATATCAGCAATGCCAGCACCGCCAGTTCATGTTCAACCTCCTCATTAATGAGTGGTGGCGGCGGCGGCGGTGGTGGTCTTAAATTCTCCTATGAAGCTCAGGCTGGTTCAACATCAACTCTAATACCCAATATTGATGGAAATCCACCAGCAGCCATTACTACCATTAAAGACTCACCTCCCAGCTCTCCTGGTTCAGAGGCTGGTTCCCAGCGTAAACGTGGCCGCAAAGCAAAAGACTCCTCAAACACCACCGCCAACATCATTACAAACCCAAATATAGCCAATGATCTCAAAGATATTAAAGTATTTCAAAATGGTGCTCCGTCATTATCGGCAACAGCATCTGCATCAACAACATCGATTGCTGCTGTTTCTGCAGCAGCGGCAGTCTCTTCGCTGGCCTGTGCTACTACCACAACAACACCATCAACAATATGTGTTGCATCGGCTCATCATATGTTGGGCAATCAAATAAATCCCAATAGTAGTGTGGCTCAAAAGTTATCGGATCAATTGAGCATGGAAATACAGGATCATAGTGCCTACTCATCGGATGTGGTAGCACAACAATTTGTCGGTGTACCGTTTCACGGAAAAATGGTAAGATTTTTTTATATTTATTTAGTTAAGCTTGCTTTCTCTTACTCCCTTAAAGTATAGACTGACTGACTGACTGGTGGTATGATGTAGTAAATAAATATGTTCAACAACTTGTTGAAGATTATATCTCACCCTCACCCTCTCCCTCTAGAAACCATCATGCTTTTATTGAAACAAATTGTTTACCCACAGACAGGCACCTGTGGTAAATACTTGGTATCAGAAACGGACTTAAATATGACAACATAAAAAGCTCAGCAACAAGTTTTCAGCACTTCAAGCAAGTCACTATTGATGCTTGTGGACTCAATCATAGTTCCGATTCTATAGGCCAAACCAAAAAGGGAATAGACTTCTAAATTTCTTGTGTGTGGAAAAAATTTCTTTAGACATCAGGTATCTTATCTTGCTATTAACGGGTTCATGCGTTCTTCCCCTGAGGCCAATCTGGAGACAATATTAGGTCTAGCACCAGTGGAAGTTTGTTAAACGCATCTCTGCAAAGTAGGCACTGCGATTCCGATTGTTAGGTGAATTCTAGTAGCACGACAGCATCCTAGGATGAATGGGGTGTCGTATAAATGAATATATTCTCTGAGTTTCGAAACTACCTATAGCATTGGGGTGGCTTTTATTTTTACGAATAAATCAATCATACGAAAAGATTTAATAAATTGTATGTCTATGACGGGATCAAATGATAGGTTTTTTTTTGAAGAGGAGATTAGGTTAAAGTCAAGAAAGTAACATTTTAGAATTTAAAAAAAATGGTCAACTTTTATAAAAATCTTTTTATTTAGCGTAATACTTCAACACCGGCTGCACCACCATCGACATCGGTCGCACCTACAGGTCCCAGTCCGTTAGCTTCAATGTTTGGCAGTGGTGCTAATGGCAATTTGGCAATACCACAAAGTCTAGAACAATTATTAGAGAGACAATGGGAGCAAGGATCACAATTTCTTATGGAACAAGCTCAACATTTTGACAGTAAGTGCAATTAATATATCGGTATGAGAGTAAATTTTAATAACGATTGACATTTTCCTTACAGTTGCCTCCCTATTGTCCTGTTTGCATCAATTGCAAACGGAGAATGTACGTTTGGAAGAGCATGTTTCTAGTTTAATAGCACGACGTGATCATCTATTGGCCGTTAATGCTAGATTAGCCATACCACTAAATACGAATACAACACAGAGTCAAGGTAAGTAAGATGATAAACACAAAAGATATCATTCTTACACTTACATTGACTTGACCCTTACCTTACATTTAATATAAAAAAAATGAAAGAAAAACGAGAAAAAGAATAAATGGCTGAAAAAGTAAGGGGACATACTTAGAAGAACTCTCTGTCTGATTTTTTCCTTTAATTTTTAAAACTTAACCCATGGGACGGACATTCATCTGTTTAATGAATGAATAATAAGGAAAAAGAAAAAAGAAAACCAAATTTGTTTGTAATCACAAAACAAGCAATACAAATACTACTGCTCTTAAAACGAAGAAAACAAGCGTACAAAAGAATGTAATTTACTATAAATTATACCATTATACATACATATACATACATATATACGTAGAAGAATCATTTAAATTATAACTAAATTTTACTTCTAAAAAAATAGATAATATTACATTACTAAGTTTAAGATTTGGCTTTAAGAACAAAATTTTATACTTTAGACCTTAGACTGTAAGGACCATTTTTTGAGTGCGAGATTAAACTCAAGTTAATGCAGTTATACCAACGCTGGTGGTTTAAACTTAAGATTAAATGTAAGATTAATTAAACTCAAAAACTAAATACTTAGATTAAAGTTAACTTCGTTCGTTAATCGTTAATCTTGCACTCAAAAAATGGCCCTAATTGTTTAAGTACACGTTCGTTTGTTCGTTCGTATACTTCTATTGTGTTTTAACATTAGTAACCTAAAACCCAAGATCCTTTTGCCAATATTATTTTTGTTGTAACGGGTAACACATGTACAATCAATTATTATTTGTATACACATTACATATACATACATACATTTATATAAATATTTATATTTAGACACTTGGACACAGAAACGCAAACTTTCTTTATTTATTTTTTTTTATTAATAAAGATAGATTGTATGTTTATTAATTTGTATTATATTCAACTATACATACATATAAATATATATAGGACCCCTCACCATATCCTCTACTCTTAAAAAAATACAAAACAATACTTAATTAATTAAATTTCTTACTTTTTCTTTTCTGCCTAAATATTTAGTAATTAATACATTTAAAAATAAGTCGTAAATATTTTATATATAATTAATATATTATAAAATAAAACTAATTTTATAATATTAAATTTTAATAATTTTATTATAGCTTATATTCTTTCAACTGTTTTTTTTTTCGTTCTCTTTAATAAGTCTTTCTTTATTTTTTTCTTAAATTTGTTTGTTTAAAAAATAAATAAAAGTTTATTCAACTACTACAATTAATATAACAAAACAAAACAAAAAAAAAAACTAAAGTTAAAATTAACATAAAAGCTAAAAAAAAACAATTCAATAAAGAATAATTCTTTACAAACAAAAACAAAAAAAAAACCAATGCAAATTTTATATTTTTTGGAATATTTTTTTTTATTTATTTTTTTCCCCCATTTCGGTGGCGCATGTATTTCATAATATCCTCCTTCTTCTTCTTTTTTATGTTTTTTTTTCTTCAAACGGCTTCTTGTTGTTGGTATAATTGGTGTTCCATACTGAACTTCTCCCTCCACCTAAACTCACCTCACATTTTTTTTTGATATTGTTGTAATATAATTTCAATTGATGCTGCACTCGTATATTTCATTAATACACTTACTATTTTTATTTTAGATTATAATGCATAACCAAAATAATAAATTATTTATTAAATGTAAATACATATTTTAAAATATTTAAATTCAACTCAAAACTCTGAATTATTGATAGATAATAGGCCTGCTTAAAAAGAACTAAAATGTGTTTAATAGGAAGCCCTTACTTCTTATGATTGCTATCTTTGTTGAGTATTCAACAAAGTTTTAGCTCTTAAATTCCTTCTAAAACTGGGGGAAAAAAATTAATTACTCCGAAAACAATTGTTAGTGAAACTTATAGTAAATTGCTCTTCTTATACTGACTTGATAGAATTGTTGAGATTATTTTGTAATGCTGTGATATTTATTAATTCCAATTAAAATACCCATGTTAAATACGAGTGTTAAAATATACGAGTTAAAATACAGAAGCCCTTTATGTGAAATAAATAAAATTTGTGTTTCTGCATATTAAGAATGGATAACATAAAAATAAATGTTTTATAAATTCATGTAATTTTATTTTCTAAATTGTGAGAGCATTGCGAATAATTGTTTAAATTTCTTTTGTTAAAATCCTTAAGAATTATAAGATTCATAATGATTATTACAGTAACAACAAGTGCTGGTAGTAGTAGTACAACAACATCAGCTATACAAGCATCAACTACAACAATAACATCTACGCCAACACTTACAACAGCCTCAGCCGCAACGGCAGCTTCATTAGCCACAGCAGCTACAACATCTATATCGGGAACTACCTCATCGAACACATCGAGATTACTGCCCGCCTCAACAACGGGCGGTAACGAGAGATTAAACCGCTTAACATCAAGCGCTGGTAGTAATAGTCTAGAGAATGGTTTAGATTTTCGACAAAACTCCTCGAACAGCGCTTTAATTGGTGTACCAACAGTTGTCGGTACCTCAATGCCTACATCTGCTTTGAGGTAAGCTTAAGGTTTTATGGATAATTTTATTTAAAAAAATGAAGCAAAAATATTTTTATAACCCTCTTCAAACCTCAAATCTCAAAAATATATTTTTATTCGGCACTTTTATTAATCCTCTATTGGTTTTAAAGTTTATACGTTTACGTCCTCACCTTTTTTAGAACTGGAACTTAAGAAAATATTTTATTGTTTAGTTTTTATCCCCTATCACCTATTAAAGCTTTATTGTGAATAAAAATAAAAAATAAACCAAAAGAAGTTATTTCACGCGCTCTACAACTACTAACAGAATTATTATAATGAAAAATAATAAAAAAAATACTCTCTCGTTTTTATGTGTGTGTGCGCGCATAATTATGTATATTGTTGTAGTAATTTTTTTTATAATTTTATGCCAAAAAAACAAATTGTTATTGTGTCTTTAGTAGACATCCTGCATCAGCATCAGCAGTATCACAACTAGCACCAGCAAGTACAGCTGTAACTCACAACAGCAGCAGTGGCGGCGGCAGCAGTAATAGCATCAGCAATGTGATGCCAACAATGGCATCAGCTGCAACATCATCATCAGCAGCTAGTGGAACACCAACAATGCCACCAAGCGCAGCAAATCGTTTGCAACAGCAACACCAGCATCAACAGCAACAGTTGCACCATATGCATCATCACCAGCACAGCCAGCAACAACAACAGCACTCTCAACATCATATGCAACATATTGCTTCCTCAATGCACCAACCTCCTCCCACTTCGCAACAGCAACAACAACAACAGCAACAGCAGCAACAACAACATCATACGCATACGCACTTATCGTCTCATAATTCGACTGCACAACATGCCACTCATGCAATACACCATGAACCTCACCCCATGACCACATCGCGTATTGGAGGTAATGTAACATTAAATGCAACCAATACAGCTGGCAACAATCGTATAGGTGGTATTGGTGGTTATTCCTCGACTTCCTCCTCCTCTGCAACGACGTCAGGCATTTTACTAAACGAAACGACGGACCTTAGCAACAATACAGCTGGTGTTCTTGCCGCCGGTGGTGGTGGTGGTGGTGGTGTTTGTAACTCTTCTGCTGCCACCTCTATCAGTCACATTTCAATGGCTTCCTCTGTTAATTGTTCTGCTTCTTCTTCTTCTACTACTATTTGTGGACCAAGTGGTGGTGGTCTTAGTTTAACAAAATCTTGCCATAATGACATAAACACAAATATTAGTAACAATAGTAACAACGGTGTTGGTGGTGTTGGTGTTGGTGCTAACACCTCTTCTTCTACAGCCGTTAATTATCCTGGGCCCTATAAGCCTCATCTTCAGGTAGTTTTACAAAAAACAAAAAAATATAAAAAAACTAAAAACCAAAACAAAACTAAATGCGCCTTGTATGTGTTTTAAAACTAATTAAAAAAACAAAAACGAAAAAAAATAAATTTTTTTTATCAATTTTTCGATTAAAAGTGAAGAAAACAAAAACACCTAATTTTTGTAGCTCATCTCATTCATTCATACAATGCTTGTTTTTTTTCTCTTTTTTCTGTTGTCTTCTTTGTTTGTTTGTGTTAAAACATTATACCCCACGTTATGTGTTACGTTAGCAACATTGTGGCGCAACATTTTTACAAGCGAGAGAGTTTTTGTTTTGGACATGTGTTGCTAAAAGCGCAAAATAAATGACAGAGTGACGAGTAATAATACCAAAAAGAGGGTTAAACGGGTTGTATCTTTTTTTTTTTTTTTTGTGTTTAACTCTCTTAGCACGTTACTATTTTTTTTTAATTACTTTCAAACTCATCCATCACATCTCATGTGTATTTGTATATAAAAGAAAAAGAAAAAAAAATAAGAAAAACATCAAGATATTTGGCTAATAATTAATTGTTATTCTTATTCTTATTGTTTTCGTTTTGATTTCGATATCTCAAAATTCTACATTCAATCAATCATCATCACCGCCAAACCACAACTGCAATAAACAAAATTCTGTCAACATCAACAATATCCACCAAAAAATAAAAAAGTATCAACTCCAATATGTATGTTCCTAAAACCCCCCAAACCTCCCCCCCAGCAAACTATTTGTTCAATGTGTTAATATCTGTATTTAAAATAAAGATTATTAATGTATAAACGATAATATTTACAAATATTTTTATAAAAAATAAAATAAACGAAAGTAAACTCTTTGCAAGGCAATATTTCTCTCTATAAATTAATAAAGATTCAGGAAAGCCAGTATTTAACGTATTTAAAATCGTTATAAGAAAAATTTAAATTTAAAATGTATATTTAAATACAAAATATTGCTACAAATTTATGATGTTTACCTTCTGTTTAATGTATAACATGTCTAATTTAAGCAATTATTACAAAAAGTTTGATTGTAAATGTTGCTTAATTAGCGTGAATAGTGGATTTTAGATAGAGTTTGAAAAATTTTAATAAAATAAATTCAAAAACTCTACTAAACTAAGGCTTCTAAATTCCACTTGTCATACATTTTCTATGTACTATTTTATATGTATACTTATTTCTTACATTTTATTAAAATAATTTTGTTTTTTTTTTCACAAATTTGTTAAAAACCGTAGTCACAACTAAGACGAAACGATAACATACCAAAGGCCAGCTGAAATTTATATTCACATGAAGAGCCAACGAAAACTGCAAAGAAACTTTTTAACAGCAATGCTGCAACCACCAAACTAAATAATAGTCACAATAGAAATGAGGACACTGCGAACAAGCCAAATAAAACATCAACAAAATCTGCAAAAACTAATAAAAACAATGAATTAAAAGTCAATGAAATTATAGCACTAACATCGTCCGAAGATGAGGTTGACAATGTTGATAGTGACAAGGATAAAGTGACCTCAACACAGGATGAGCGTAGAACAAGAAAAACAAAAACAGTTACTAGCAGCAGTAAAAGTTTTAAAAGTGCCACATTAATTATCAATGATAGCGATGAAAGTGATTCCTTGCAATCACAATCATCGTCTCAACATTCAGAAAACTATGAAGCTGAAGATGAAAATGAAACAGAAAAGCAAAATAGTCAGCAACTGAATCAAACGCTGGCAACATCAGCACAAACCCAACAACAGTTGCAACAGGTACAAAGATTTCTAAAAAGTTTCGATTCTAGCAATACGGAAATGGAAAGAACTGTTAATACGCTAAACGAGTTGAGAAATTTTCGTCATGCTTCTAAGCATCATGCTCCCGGCGTAACGAAATTAAGCAAATTTAATATTTCAACAAAATTTTTGCGTAAACCACGTAATAAATTTAAAACTGCACATCATCAGCAACAAGATCACCAGCAAACTGATATGACAATAGCAACAGCAGCAACAACAACAACAACAACAGATTTATTACCAACTACAAGTGGTTTAGATTATAATAACACGAATAAAATCAATAATTATAGCAACAGCAACAGTAATACACTGCTTAACAATAATGATGAGTCAATAGCTGCTAAATTAAAAGATTTCTCTATTGATTCATTATTAAATCATTAAAATCTCTCCTTATATTATGCATAAAATATTTATAAAAAGATTATTGAGAAGTTTCATTAAATGTCAATGTATTGTCTGTCATACATGTATTATGTACATATGTATGTATGTTTAGATGTATGAATGTATGTAGGAAAGTGCAAATGTAGTACGTTTTAGGTACTGAACTTAAAATAACAAGTTATTTATTTTTTTTTTAGTTTTCTTTTTTTTCTTTTGTTGTATGTTGTGTTTTAAATGTAAAGCCAATAGTAAAATTAATTTCAAACATCCAACCAACCTAACCTAACTTAACAAAGTAGTAAACAACCAAACCACCTTATACCTAAACTTTCAATCCTATTTTGTTTATATTATTAATATTATTATAATTATTATTATAGAATACATACGTAAAATAATTTTAAATAATCTACATAAACTATATACATATGTATATTTATACGTACATAATAACAATACAATAAACTGTAGTAAAAAGTTTTATTCAATATTCTAAAACTGAAATAAAATATAAAATAAAAATAAAAAACGAAATATTAACAATAATAACGTTATAAATAAATAAACAATTTATGCTTATTATTGTTATTGTAATTGAATTGTAATAATGTTAATATCATCCATTCATTAGCTTTTTGTTTTTATTAATTTTTAATTAACATTAAGAGGAAAAAAAAATCGTTTTATTGAGTTTTTAATTGTAAAAAAGAAACATTTCAACAAAACATACTACAATAATGAAAAAAATAAATAAAAAAAAATTAATAAATAAATGCAAAAACTTTTGCAAGAAATAATAATTATAATGGATTTTAGTTTTGTGACATAAGGATTTATCCAGTCTTCAGAGCTAAACGATAAGAGCTTCGCAGTTAAAGCATGATAAATCAGAAAGTTTAATGAATTTAGTGATCGAACCTCTATCTATGTTAACGACTATCAAGAAAGTGTAAACCAAATGAGAGAAATCTGTGTCGAACAAAAGATGGATACTTGCAAATAAAGTGGATATTGTACTCTTCTTCCTCAACAGAAAAATTGAAAAAATAAACTCTGGAATGATCCTGATGTAATAAAAAAAAATCATGAGCATAAACGATTAGAGTAGTACACTACGTCTTATATGTAGATTTAAATCGCCCTGAGATAGGATAGCGAAGTTACCAGAGCATATGATCTGCCAGAGTGGAAACGCATGCTGTCTAGCCAGTAATCTAGATAGAATCCAATTAATCATAAAAAATAGAGCCTTCAAAGGGGTGATGCGCAGTATACGTTTAAAATAGTAAATAAATAAATATAAATAACCGTTATATATGTATTAACATAGATTTCTATTGCAGGAATGAACGATATTCTAGTACTTAAAAATCGAAACAAAACACTTAAATCAAAGTTCTTTACAGTAAAGCTATTCTCCAGATGCGAAACATTTAAGCAAAAATAATAATTAATTTTAATTCATTTCTTATATATATATATATATGTCTATATATAAAAATTAGGTCGAAATTACCCAGACAAGTTTTATTTATAATTTAGAAAGAAAAGAAAAAAAAATTAAAAACAATAAATAAATTTTAGGCACAGCGTTTAATACTTTCTTTTTGAGGTCATTGTCGAAAGATTTAAGCCGATATAAAGAGAAATAAATTGCTTTATAGCTTGTTATTAAAAATTTGTTGAATACAATTAAAAATGAATGGCATCTTACAAAGCAATCTTAAGATATCGATGCCAGTTAATTGCTTTTGTAGTTGCTGACATTTTTTAATAATAATTATTCATCAAAATTTTTGGGGAAGAAACCTTTCATTTTTTATTTTATTTTTCAAAAGAAAATGATAACAAAGCTTCATATCTTTCAGTTGTTTTTCACATTACACGATAATTATAAATTGACAAAACGATTCCTATTTAATAATATAAAAGACAGACAGACTGTGGTAGCGTCGTAAGTGTTAAATAGTACAACACAAGTGGAAAATATTTAAATTTTTTGTAATTTAGTATACCTAGAATCGTAACAGTTTAAAGAATCATGAATAAATGTCGGTTATTAATTGTTATATTAAATACAATTATTTTTTTCCGTACGGAAGTAATAAATAGTCAACAAGGTATTGACGAAATTCTATCGATATTTTCTTATGTATATGTGTGATCGATATATTCATTTATTTATAAATTATCAATAATAAATTTCATATTAGTATACTCAAGTCATCCTTCAACACGGTTTGCACAGATACGCAAATTATATCCAAAAATTTCTAATGTGGGCGAGGCTCGTTATTGGCGCAAAGCACGCAGCGATAATTTACAAGATCATCCGTGCAAACGCGAATGTGTAGCTAATCAGCCAATGACTTGCTACTATTATATGGTAGTGCACTATGATGAAACAATAGGTCCAGGCTGTGCTCCATATTTGGATATTAGAAATCGTTATAAATATAAAAATCGGGAATATGTAAACCCCTACAAAGTTCACGAACAAAGTGTCGGAGATTTTGATGATTGCAAATACGCGGATGGTGTGCGCACAGAGATATTGGTGGTAAATGGCCAACTCCCAGGTGAGATGACAAATTTAACCGTAAATTTAAGAACAGATAGCGTAGATTCTAAATTATAATGCAATTACAAATTTCGAAAAAACAAACAGACTCTACGCTATTTTTTTTACTTAAAAGGATGCAATCAACAATCCTATTTTCAGTATTTTCCTAACTAAATATTTATAGTTTTAAATTTGTTGTACAAATGTATGCAACAATATATGAATGTATGCAACAATACATTGAAAATTAAATATTCTACGCAACCGAAATTCATTTAACTACCTTCTGATCTTTTAAGGAAGCGCTTTAAAAAATATATTTTTCAATTTCATAAATTATTGAATTTTAGGTCTCGCTATCGAGGCATGCTATGGTGATACCATTGTGGCCGATATAATCAATAGCATGCATGAAACTACAACTATACACTGGCATGGTATACACCAAGCCACCAACCCTCATATGGATGGTGTACCCCATATTACGCAATATCCCATTGAACCGGGACAAGCTTTTCGTTATCGTTTTGAAGCCGATCATGCTGGCACCCACTGGTGGCACAGTCATACTGACCATCAAAGGGCTTTTGGTTTAGCCGGTTCCATGGTGATACGTCAACCACGTAAACAGAATGTACATGCCCACCTATACGATTTCGATTATACAGAGCATATAATTATGTTGCAAGATTGGATGGGTGATTTAGACGAATCGGTGCCGAAGGGAATATTAATCAATGGTCTCGGTCGTAATGTGAATGATTCAACGATACCTATACTGTACTCAAAATTCATAGTTGCCCGTGGCGGTCGCTATAGGTTTCGTGTAATATTTAATGGTATTACGAATTGCCCGATCAGTCTAAGTATTGATCAACATGATCTGGTGGTAATTTCCAGTGATGGCAATGATATTGAGCCCATAGTAGTACAGAAAATAACCTTCCATGGCGGCGAACGTTTTGATTTTGTATTGAATGCCAATCGTGCTGTTGATAATTATTGGATACGTGTTAAGGGTTATTCATTTTGTGGTATTGATAAATTACATCAGGAAGCAGTTTTGCATTATATGGGCGCTGATCGTTTGTCAATGCCACAAGGTGCTGCACTTAGCTATGCATATGAACCACCAAACGCTGTTGAATTCAATGGTTTCGATGTCAGTAAATCAGCGACACGTAAACGTTACGGCTTTAATGATGCTAAAGCATTACTGTCGAAAAAGGAAACCCCATCTCAACATCCAGATATAACTCTATATACTAGTCTGAATGTTGTACTACGAGGAGGTTCGTTTTTATTTCAAATGGATGACATTACATTCACTATGCCCAAAGTATCAATGTTACAAACGCGTAATCTAGGTATTGGAAAGCTGTTTTGCAATCGCACACAACAATTAGGGTTGGGTTTTAATTGTTTGAAGAGACATTGCAAGTGTACAAATGTTTTACAAGTACCGGCATTTAAACACATTGAAATCGTTCTATCGGCAAAATCGAACTCAGCACATCCAATACATTTACACGGTTATACGTTTCGTGTAGTGGGTATGGGTGTGTTGGGTGCAAACAAAATTGATAAGGTAAACTATAAACCATTTTCAAAAGCAAATTACATTTTCAAGAGAGAGAATTTACAATGGAAGCACGTTTTAATTGCAGATAGAAGAAATCGATCGAAGAAACCCATTGCCAAGACGTCAGAGTAAAGCACCCCTTAAAGATACAGTTCAGGTGCCTGGCTATGGCTATACCATTATACGTTTCTATGCTAACAATCCAGGCTATTGGATACTTCACTGTCACATTTCAACGCATTCAGACAATGGTATGGCTGCTGTATTAAGAGTGGGCGAAGATGCTCAAATGAAAATGTGCCCTGTTAGTAATTGTGGTTTATGCAATTCAGTATCTTAGGAATGAATATTTAATAGAAATTAAAATATATGTACATACAATTAAATTTATTAATAAAAGATAACTTGTTTAATTTATTAAAAGTTAAGAAAACGTATTCTTCTTTATGCTACGCTACAAATCAATGCCTTCTTGAGCGGCTAGTATAGCTTTAATTTTCATAAGCAATTCTTTTTTAACAGCATCCGGCACTATAGCTCTGGCCTTGGGTGTCACCTCCGAAACTAATTGTTCCACTTTAACATTATTGCCCTTTTCTTTGATTATGTTGCGACACATAAGACGCACCTCATCCCGCCAGCCACATTCTGCCAAACGGTTGCATAGTAAGTCCTTAATTCTAGACAGTATCACAGTGAAATAAATTCTGTCTCGTTGATTGGTAGTTTTGAAAATTTTAATACTCACTTGGCTCTATCACCACTTAAAATCGTCATTTGATCAACAGTTTTTGTTAAAGTCATTCTATATACTTTAATTGATCGCGTTGCTTTTATAAAATCAGAAATACGTTTACAAAATTTTCAAAATGCACACTTTTTTATGGAAATTTCAACAATTTACTAAATTTGTTTGTTTACATTTATTATAAACGCTCTTATCGACGTGGAATAAAAACAGGGACGTTATAACAAGATTTCTAAAAGTGCTGCCACTACTTTCGGACAACTTGATAATTTCAATGCATTACCGATTAGTTGGTAGTGCTATTTTTAATGCATTAGAAACAATTCAATTTCGATACAATAGAGCATCACCAACTGAGTGGGTTGTGTCTGTATTAATTATATTTAATCTCAACTAGTAGAGTCACAAACGCTGAACAAAAAAAAAACGAACGTAGGTGTTGTTACTGTATTTCTTTTTCAGAAGTTGGTGTTTACTTCCTGGCAACATTGATATTGGATATGACAGCCATAGCCAACATTTAGAACAATAAGCAGGGTCGCCAACACGACGGTTTTATAACGACTAAACACAGCTATTCAGTATAGGCAACTATGATATGTTCGTAAATAGGCGAAGCCAATGAAACGAAGTAGGCGTCGTTTGTTACTATTAGCAAGAGTATAAATACGAGTGATTCCTAGAAAATTAAATCATTCGATATCAGTTTGGTAAGCTTCATAGCCGGCTGCTCCGAACTTAACGTCAATACAGTTGTTAAAAACTTTCTTCTTTGTTTTGTGTGTAAAATAAAAACTAATTAATCAAAATGGTAAGTAATTGATTTGCAAATGTTTTCTTTAAAATTGTGAGAAAGAATCCAGTGAATTGTTGAAAAAAAGAACTAATTCGCAAAAGGAAACAGTACAATTGGTTGTATGAAAAAAATCAATAAGATGAAAAAGTTCTCTTTATGACACATGTCTTGCCTTTTTTTTCGTCATTGCGAAAAATATTTTCCTGAAAATTCTATTAAATTTAATATCATTACAACAGAAGATGGCGTCTTAAAGAGAAATAAGAAAAAAAAATTAAAAGTTTTCACCGGCTATTGGATTGTACTTTTCATTTGAGAACTAAAAATCGTAAAAAAATTTTCTCTACACCTCAGTGCCGGCCGCACCCATACACTTGCCAAGCGCATTATTCGTATGTATTGTAGTCTGCAACACCAAAAAAGCTGGGAGAGCAAAAGAGAAAAATAGAGTTGACGTCATTTTTTTTTCTTTTCTGTTAAATTTTTCTGTCAACGTCATTGGATTTTCTCTATGTATCTATAAATTCTTAGAAATTTTAGTTTGTAACGATAAAAAAAATTGTTTCTCGTTTTTTTTTTAGCGTGAATGTATCTCTATCCATGTCGGTCAAGCTGGTGTTCAAATCGGTAACGCCTGCTGGGAATTGTACTGCTTGGAACATGGCATCCAACCTGACGGTCAGATGCCTTCTGATAAGACTGTCGGCGGTGGTGATGATTCTTTCAACACCTTCTTCAGCGAAACTGGTGCTGGTAAACATGTACCCCGTGCCGTATTTGTCGATTTGGAACCCACTGTCGTCGATGAAGTGCGTACCGGTACCTACCGTCAATTGTTCCACCCTGAACAATTGATCACCGGCAAGGAAGACGCTGCCAACAACTACGCTCGTGGTCACTACACCATTGGCAAGGAAATTGTTGATTTGGTCCTCGATCGTATCCGTAAATTGGCCGATCAATGTACTGGTCTCCAAGGTTTCTTGATCTTCCACTCCTTCGGTGGTGGTACCGGCTCCGGTTTCACTTCCTTGTTGATGGAACGTTTGTCTGTTGATTATGGCAAGAAATCGAAATTGGAATTCGCCATCTATCCAGCTCCTCAAGTGTCCACAGCTGTTGTAGAGCCCTACAACTCCATTTTGACTACCCACACAACCTTGGAACACTCTGACTGCGCCTTCATGGTTGACAACGAAGCCATCTATGACATTTGCCGTCGTAACTTGGATATCGAGCGTCCCACTTACACTAACTTGAATCGTTTGATTGGCCAAATTGTATCATCGATCACCGCTTCCTTGCGTTTCGATGGTGCCCTTAACGTTGATTTGACTGAATTCCAGACCAATTTGGTGCCCTACCCACGTATCCACTTCCCCTTGGTCACATACGCTCCCGTCATCTCAGCCGAAAAAGCTTACCATGAACAATTGTCGGTTGCCGAAATCACCAACGCCTGTTTCGAACCCGCCAACCAGATGGTTAAGTGCGATCCTCGTCACGGCAAATACATGGCCTGTTGCATGTTGTATCGTGGTGATGTTGTGCCCAAGGATGTCAATGCCGCCATTGCCACCATCAAGACCAAGCGCACCATTCAATTCGTTGACTGGTGTCCCACTGGCTTCAAGGTCGGTATTAACTACCAACCACCCACTGTTGTGCCCGGTGGTGATTTGGCCAAGGTACAACGTGCCGTCTGCATGTTGTCCAACACCACCGCCATTGCCGAGGCTTGGGCTCGTCTCGATCACAAGTTCGATTTGATGTACGCCAAGCGTGCTTTCGTACACTGGTACGTCGGTGAGGGTATGGAAGAAGGTGAATTCTCCGAAGCCCGTGAAGATTTGGCTGCCCTCGAAAAGGATTACGAGGAAGTCGGTATGGACTCTGGTGATGGTGAGGGTGAAGGTGCCGAAGAATATTAAGCGCCTCCGCAACACCACCCCCATCCAAAAAGACAAAGAAGAAGCGTGTATTGAAAAAATTCTCGACCTCTTTCGCTGAAAAATAACTCAAATTTTTAAAACTTTCTCTTTGTATTTTTTTTTATTATTATTTTCCATTTTTAACTTTTAAATTTAAAAAAATGTTGAAAAAAAAAACAAATGCTGCATCTTTAAAAATACATTAAAAGAAGCTATACACGAGAAAAACAAATCAATTAAAAAAAATAATAAATTGAATGTCTAATAATGCATTTGAAAATTCCAAAAATAAAAATATCTTTTTACTTAACGCAGAGGAAAGCTAGATAGAAATAGAACTAGGCACAGAGATAGAAGAGCATTTAATTTGGGGGTATAGTGCTTAGTATGGTGTCGCATGGGAATCGAAAAATGATGTGAATGAACCTCAAGTAGCACAAAATACACAGAAGGGAAAATTATGACATTTAAAAAACGCTCATAGCAGCAGCCTTTGCCGGGCGAAATTAGAGAGTGAGAAGAAAAATGTTATATCTTTTGCGAAGCAAATGTGTTAGAAGCAACAGAATATAAAAAGTGAAAACTGGAGGATAAAGTAGAAAAATTAAATGTAAATAAACTTTTTTTTGTGTGAAAAAGAGTAAATTTTTGAATATTTTTTAATTTCTTCAATAAAAATTTTAAAATTTAGTTAATGCTTAAATATTAATCGAAATGTGGGTGATTTTCGGTCACAATGAATATAGTTTTTTTGTGCAAAAGGTAATTAAGAAGCTCAATATGGCAGAATCAAAATAAGACAACAGCTCATAAAAAATTTTTCTTGCTGAATTTGCCAATATTTTTTAATTTATTGAACGAAAAAGTGAAAAGTTTATATTATTATTATTATTATTTTTAATAGTTTAACACAAAAATTACATTTTTTATACACCGCGCCAATATAAAAAACCCACCCAAAAGCTTAAAAAAACATAAATAAACAAAACAGAGAAAATGAGAGAGAGACAGAAATAGCTTTGTTAGTAATATTTGCTATCCCTTTAACACTTCGCCAGTAACTGTCAAAATTCCGTTTCCTTACTGGTTAGCTGTGTCAAGTAGTTTATTTTGGTTCAAGGAGGGATAGTATGCGCTTGTTTGGCCTCCTTTTATAGAGTAGCAGCGGCGGATACAATGCAATGCACAGTAATTTTATTCAAGTATTTGGCGGTGCATAAATCGTTTCCGCATTGTTCTTTAAATTTCTTAAGAGACGATGAGTCATGGAATGTAATTATTTTAGAGAATGTGAATGCATGTTAGCAAAAGTAGAATTCATTTCGGCCTTCTTTCCCCCTCGCTAAGTACAGTTTTCTATACATTTCTACTTAAAGATAGCGTGTTCTCAACACCAATATAAAACTGCTAAAGACAGCTGCCTTTAATATATGAATACTTCAGATATAAAAATATTAGTAGCAGCAGTAGTGGTGGTGGTCTTAGCATTCAGAGTTATTTTTTCTATTTTAAGTGGTGGTGGGTATTTCACTTGAAACTAATTTTTATGGATCTGTGTTTGTATGGATAAATTGATGATAAAACACGCATTCACAATACCACCATTTATAGACATGTGAACCGAGTGTTTGTATTAATGTACGTTAACCGATGATTTCATTTTGTTTATTCACGCTACTATTAAAAGCTGCTGCTCGCTCATACGAATGAAATCACTGCTTCAAAAACAAACCCACAGTAATTCTGAAGTTGTTTTTTGCCTTTTTTAGAAAAACAAGTCGTTATTAAGTGATAAATGTAATACGTTACCAGTGTATGGGCATAATAGAGACTTAAAAATTTGATTTTTTGTAACGAGTTTAGAAACCTAATTTGTCTATAAAAGAAATATTTCTTTAGACTTTAAAATATTCTGGCTAGACAGTCAAAGAAACTTTTTAAACTGATTTAAAATGTTAAAAATAATATTTCAATTGGATTGCTACTACTTCTTGGTGAGACTAATTGGTTCTAATACATACATACAATTCATAGACGTTAAATCCAATTGGCTTTCAAATCCTACTTTTAGACTCGATATGAAGATTAGTTGTAGTTTTCGAATCAATGGCAAAACATATATAGAAAGTGCATGGACACCGGTTGCATAGAGGAATTAAATACAATGGTTTTTTGAGATGACTTTTACTATTCGCTTGTCAATTGTTTTTCAGTTCTTCTTAGGCAGTAAATTCTTGCAAATGAGCAGAAGTCATTGCTCGAGATTGCCAGTGGTTTGTTTCTAGACGTCAAATGTCAACCCTAGCTTCCTAGGAATTGCTATAATTAACCAATCAAGTGTTTAATTGGAAAAATCTGATTAATGAAACTCAGGAAAGGCCCAAACGGAATTAAGGCTCCGTTATAATTCCGATAGTCATTAACTATAACTCCTGACTGCAACTTTTAAACTATCTAGATAGACTTGTGAAGGTGTAGATTTTATTTCAATCACCTTTGGCTAAATATTATTTGTCAATAAATTCTGAATGCCGAAGAATTCTTTCTTGTCATTATAGCTTCTGCAGGATACTGCCAAATTTCGGATGTGTTTTCCTATGGCCCAAAGTGATGTTAAAAGTGCACAGATGCCAGTTAAGGTCCATTGTGGGTACCTTCAATGTTACAAAAAAAAATGTAAAATGACAAGAAAATAGGAAGAACTGAAAAAGAAATGGAAGAAAAGGAAAAAGAGCAAGAGGTCAATGTGCCAGGAATGAAAGTCTTCATGAAAGCCAATTCCCCAAGGCCAATTCTTAAACTATATTCTAACCATAATCTTGATCATAGGCAGCATTATAAAAATTATCCTCACCGTAATCCATTACGAAATTGGAATAGCCTTAAGGTAAAATTAAAGATTTTCAGTTTAATTTCACTTTTAAATCAAACACCCTTAAATTAATTACAGGAAATGGGATTTTTAAACGTTTTCTTTTCAAAAAAATTCAACCATCTGTCTGTATATATATACAGACTACTTCTATGAATACTTACTTCTAATTACCTATTAATATACATATAAAGGGTGTATAAAGGAAATTTTGATGAATCATTATGATGAAATAACTTGTATGTTATTTTAAAACAAACTTTCTTTGAGGAGATTGGGATTTATTTAGAATTTGTTATTATAATTACAACCTTCAAAGAATTATGAAATACTTATTATTAACATTTCAGTTTTCTTTTCTCTCCCTATGAAATTGAATTGAATACAGTGAAAAGGAACATTTTATTTGGTTGCCAACTTTCTGACAACCACTCCTTAAACCTATCGACAAAACTTTGTGTGTCATTCAATGTATATAAATACTCCCATACGTATGTATGAAAATACTTCTACTTATTATTAGCGTATTGGTATGTATGTGGACTTTTTTTTAGAATATAGTCTATTGTATTGTGTGTTGTGTGTATATTTACAACCACATGGTCTTCTTGCATAGCAATATTGATTTTCCTTTGGTACACATTATAAGCCGTCATACAAGAAAACAGTGTCCTTTTTAAGAAAATATATGCTGATGAGTCATTAATGCGGCATATTTTTGTTGCCAGTCAGCCGCAACAGCACTCTCGAAGGACGATAAAAAATTGAAAAAATGATTGGTGTGCTTGTACAAATACTTACTATAAGTGTATATGTGTGTGTATAAATAAAATCTTTAGTTAGGAATACAGAAAATAATTCTTATATTTATTCAAGATTAGTAACTATGGGTACTATTTATGAGTAAAATAAGTATAAGGAAAAACTTCTGATTGATTCAACTTAGTGATCTCAATAAAACATGGTAGATTCAGGACAAAGTTTTTATTACTCGTCAAACTTCGGCGTTCTTGGGGTAGATGCGATCTATAACAATGTGTAATCACCCTTTACTTCTAACTGGACAATTTAATCTAAAACTATTAACTAATCAACCTTCTGCGCTATTTTCTCTAACACACCGGATTCTATCGAAGCGCTTATCGCTTGACTTCTGCTGTAGAACTGAGGAGATGGTAAAGAGTATTCTTTACCTTAAGTGTCAATACCCAGTTCTTAATACAAAAAAGCAGAAGTTTTTGGAGTTGCATTTTCCACCATCTTTGAAGTCATCAAAATGGGGAGTAATGCAATAGCAGGATTAATTTTGAATTCTCTATGGTTTGCAATAGGCACAATTTGATCCTTTGGCTGGATATTAATTTATGGTATCACATTCGATCCAATCTTTAGTCTAAGTCAGGCTATACCGATAATCTATGTAATCTAGTTTCTTACACCAAGCCAATTCGACTTATGAAGCATAGTGTCGATTTGGAACAACAGTTTTGAGAAACCTTTTCGTGGCAAATAATTACCAGTTGGAGCTTTCGTCCAGTAAGCCAACACATTACCCAATAGACTACATAATTGCACTACAGGGACTATTTTTATAAGAAAACCTAGTAAAAACAGAGCAGAGTGTTGTTTGTAAGAATAAGGTCAGATTTCATACGAAGGTCAGATTTGTACGTTGTTTGCACGTCGTCGGCATTTATTGCTTTAAGTTTATTTTTTTTACCCTGTAGGAAGGAAATTATGAATTAAAATACTCCGCTGCGAAATGGAAATCATTCGCACCGAGTTTTAGGAAAATTGTTTTCAATTTACGATACACAATAAACTAATCAAAACATATAAAAGCGATTCTAAAAATCTGTTTGTTTCCTAATAAATGTAGGCGAGTTTATATGTATATGGCTACAAACAAATCTTTCTGCACTCCGACACCTACAAATTATTATTACACTCAAATACATAGCGTTTAAAATCGCGCAGAGACTTGGCGTTACCGTCTCCATAAACAAGTGACTTCATTTAAAGAAATCACGCACATATCTATATCCATTCATGAGCAGTGTATGCGTATGCTAAAACACCCAAATACTCATAATAACACTATAAAAACAGAAAATGAATAACACGTCATATTAGGCATAACGCTAACAAACTGGTTCTTCTTACACATTCCAATAATTTCAAGACAGAGAGAGAGAAAGAGAAAATTTTCTTTTTACGGACAAAAAATTACATTTTTTAATATTTTTTCATTTTGTACTCCATGCTTATTAACTTTTAAGAGAAAATTTTTCCACAAAATAAAATTTCGATACAGTAATTTCTTTTTCGCAAGAAAGCATTGTAATTTTCGTAAATTATTTTGCTATTTGCTTTAAAAATGAAAACAGGTGCCTGCGTAAGCGTTTCTAAATAATTGTTACTCTCAATTTGTTAGTAATTATTTGGTTTAGAGGTCAGCCATGATGGAAAATAATGAAGTCATGACTTAGTATGTCATCTAAGTACATACAAAGTAACAGCCAACATAAACAACTAAAGATTTAAGAATAAACAGAAATTCTTTTGTTTAAATTATTAATAAATTTTTATTCAAATTGTTAAAATTTATTTTATATTTAAAAATACGCTTCAATATTCCATTTTCTTAAAGTTGGCAGTGTCTTTACATTTTACTGTGTTAAAGTGATAATGGCAATGCTAATAATATTTGAAGTTGGTATCCCTACTTTATATTGTTTGTTTTAAGCACTGTTGCCTGCAGTTTTTCTTATTGCTAACCGAAACTGGATATTTTTTTGTTTAATGTGTAGGGTGTAGATTTTTCTGGTTTTGGTTACTTTGTTGTTGTAAAAAATGTAATTCACTTTTATTATTTAACAAATTAAATAAACAAAAGAGAAATTTTTAAATGTTTTCCTATTTTCGTGATTATTTTTTCAGGAGTTAATTTTTTTAAACAAATTTTCGTCCTGGCAACACAAAAAACAAAAACAAAAAATCAGTTTTTTGTTCATTCAAAAAAACAACATATTCTTTTTTCGCTAACAATTTTTATAAAGGAAAATTTAAGCTTCTTTCTAAGCGTTGAGAAATTTTATTGCAATGTGTTTGTTGTGTGCTGTTTGCGGGTTTTATCTCTGAATAATTTAGGTTGTGTGCTCGTGCGTGTGTGCGTGCGTCTCGTCTGGTGGGGAATGTTTGCTTTGGTTTGTTTGTGTGATGGTGGTTGGGTTATTGCTGTTGTCGCGTGTGTGTGGGGGGTTTGGTTTGGAGATGGACTTTGAATTGATTGATATGTGTGATTGACGGGACGGACCGCTCAAATTTATAATTTTTAATTTTTTTGTGAGATTTTTGGAAGTATGGTGAGTTTATTCGGTGTGGTGAGTTTATTCGGTGGTAAGTTATGCAAAGTGTGGTAAATTAGCCCGATGTGGTGAATAAAAATGAAATTCACCAAACTACCGTTAATCGAAATAGGTACTGTATTACCATAAACCACTTTACTACTATTAGCGACGAATTAACAGGTGCGTGTCTAGAAGAAGTAATTTATACCTACATTAGTGAAGCCATTGGGTTCAAACAAGTGGAACAGGGATGGGTGGAGAAGTCACGAAGTGTTGCCATTGTGTCGTCTATTAGGCATCTAAAAAGTTAACATTAAAAATACTGTGTAATGGTAGACCTAAATTTAAAATTTGGTGGTCTTTTCCTGAAGTTGGTTAAAAAACCTCTATTTCCTGCCGACTTGGTTGCAACTCGAGTAAAATATTTACTGTGGCTCTTTTTTTTGTAGTCGGTAATAAAGATAAGTAGTTGGCACTTACTAATATTCAGCGTTTCTAACCAAAATTAGTTATTTTTTTGGCCTATGTTTTGTTTGTTAAAATTTATTAATTTTAGTAAGACTGTATTATTATAATTTAAATATGAAAAAAACTACGAATTTATTTTGGATTATTATTATTCTTTCCTATTTGGTGATTTTTTCAAAAATGCTGGTTAGAAAGACTATTTTTTTCATGGCAACATTGGTTTGAAGATGTATTGACACAAGGCGAATTCATGTCGAGTCCGGCCTGGATTAACGACATAATAAGAATTATTTTTATTTTGTGCGGAAATTTGTGATTAAATTGGAAAAGAAATGCTAAATAAAAGAAGAAAACATATTTATAAATATAAAGTTAGAGTTGGTGCAGAAAAAAGTATGTTTAAATTTAAAGAAGTAAAAGAAATGTTCAATAAACAAAAATCATCTTATTTGAATGCAAACGAATCAGGTACTGGGCTTGTTATGTTTTGTTTTGTGCCTAAATTGGAAAATAAATGTTAAATAAAAAAATATGTTTTATAAATACAAAAATAATAAGAAAAAGAGAAAAAAGTGTGGTTTAAATTTAAAAAAATAACAAAAGAATAATGTGTGTGCACAAAACAAAACGCCTTATTTGCTGCGTACCAGCTGGGCTAAAAATGATAGCACCAACACCATTTTTATGAAATTCGCCTTTGTTGGTATGTATCTTAGATAAATGTGTTGCCATATCACTTTATTAGAAATTAAGGCCGTTAAATACAAAAGCGCATTTACATATATTTAAAATTTAAAATGTTTTTCGTTAATTATGAATGAATATCATATAATTTATTAGCGTATTTCTTACTTTATAAGTATATTATATAATATCTATTAAAAACATCGTTTATTTTTAAAGAATTTAATTGAAGTAACAATTGCTCTACGCATTTTGGATACTGTTTATTGCTCGATTTCAGGACCCATTAACTATCAGGATTTGATGATAAAACGCACTATAAGTGCCAAGTACTATAAAACCAAGGCACTACATTGACTAAAATTACCTAAGACTGAGACAGTTTAGGTTAGCTTATGTTAAACGGGTAGCCGCTTAAAAAAGCAAAGCTTCAGTCTGTTTTATTAAATTACCATGGATGACCTAACTACAATCGAAAAATCGTCTTCAGCGATGAGGACCATTTTTGGATGAATGGGTACTTGAACAAACATAACATTCGAATTTATGAAGAAAAAGTCAGTTTTCGTCATCAGCTTGAAAACCAACTTCTTTTGGACTGCATTGTTTGACTGTAACAAAATGTGACTTTAACAGAGTGGTGCTATGTGCCACACAGCTCTTGTCACATTAGATATTCTATACGTGTAAGGAGGTAACGTAAACTGGCCACCGAGATCGTGCGATTTACCCCATTTAAACTTTTCTTGTGAGGTTTCCCTAAGTCGCAGGTGTATGCGAGGAAGCCATAAATCATAACGGTTTGTAGTTCCAACATAACTCATGCCATCGATCAAATGCATGGGCCATATTCATGGAAAACAGAATATTTCGAATGCATTCTATCCAGAAAAACCGAGGTGGCCATTTGAAAGATAATGACATCAATAGATCTTTCAAACGAGCACGAATTTTCTCCTTTGGCTGGACATGTTCTCTCAATGAATTCTGTGTGCTTAGAAATTCTTCTATTCAGGTTCCTAAAAGCAGGAAAAAGATGGAAAATATACATTCTTTCTCGTCATTACAGCTTCTGCAGAACTTATGAGGTATTACCAGTCTTTGGGGGTGTGGACTTACTTCAGTTTGGGTTTAACGCAAATTTTGTTTTGCGTAAAATCATAACCAGGCAGGTTTACCTGATTAACTTCACTAACTGAATTGTACCACAGTAATCGACTAGTGCAAGAGACAATCTAAGATTTCATATTCGACTTTGTCGCGTGAGAATTTTTGAATGACGTTCTCTGGCAGATACATTCTTGTATTTCTAGGATAACCAGAATGTTTGATATGAATTGTGTTATACTTTTACTGTTATTTTTCTATGAGTGTATATTATTTAAACGTTCTTTATTCCATTTATGGAAGTGGTTTTTTTAATCATAATTTTGAAATTTTATTACAAAGTAAGTGCAGCTTTAGGCTTGTTAGCATTATGCATTAGAGTGTTAAATGAAATCTGATAAAATATTGCAAAAATAATTTAAATTTTTTTTCTATTTTTTCTCTTATGTAATGTTCAATCTTCTTTTGAAAACATCATGCTCGCATTGTAGATTTTCTTTATCCCCATCTTTCTCTCTCTTTCTTGGCCCCTTCTATTGAGGTTATAAATCAATTATACATGCATAACTTGCATTGACACTCCTTCAATTGCTGCGAATGTTTATTTGTTGCTTCTAATGTTGTTATTGTTGTTGTTGTTATTGTCTCCCTTCTAGCTAAGCAATAATCTGCCTTAACCACCACCTCCTTCTTCTCCTTACGAGGCCAATACAAGTCAACCATATAGACAAACTATAGTATCTTGTCAATATTACAACAACGATAACAACAACAACAACGACAACGAAACGGGCGGCAAATATCAAAAAGAGCCGCGTTTGACGCTTGACCGCATTTTAAATCAATTTTCGCAAAAAAAAGTGAATAAAGTGAACAGAAAAAAAAGAATAGAAATCTAATGGAAATCCTAACATTTGCGTGCAGTCATGAAATTAAAATCACATCAGAAAACAACAGCAAATAGTGGCAACACGAATTGGGAATTTCTAAAAATTATACCAACGAACAAGAACCATTAGCTAATGATGCCAGTCCTTGAAGGTATGAAGTGATAAATAAATCGTTATTGAAAATAATTTTTGAAGTAATGAGGATAAGCCCTGACAAAAATATTTGACTCCTTGTTGAAATAATATCAGAGAAAATGGAGGTAAAATACCTACGAATGTTACTGAAAAGTAAACTGTCTTAGAAGGCTCATATAGAGAGCATCGGAAGGAAAGCAAAGCTTGCCAATAATGATTGCAGGAAAATCTTTGCGGTGAAGCCAAGAATTATACTCGGGGTGTATACTTGGCACTCAATCCAAATATGTAGATTTTGTGATGAGGAGATTGGATCATCAGAACACATACTAGATACTTGTGAGACTTTATATCAAACACTAGGCAGGGAGTTATTCTTACTGACACTGAACAACATCCTGAAGTTTGTTAAGGCAACAGGATTTTTAGAAACATTATAGAGATCCTCTTTTGGAATGGAAAATTTATAGGCTACCAGCAAAATGGATCTAACGGAACCTTATTGCCTGCCGCTGATCAGATTGTTTGAATCCAAATATCTCACTAGCTGGAAAGAAAGTGACATGAAAAACTTATACAAGAAGAGCTTATCATATACGGGTATTGAGATTGAATTTTCTTTGTGTGTTTTACCGACGAACCTATGTGCCTTATCAACCTTGAAAAATGCAAAACCAATTGCTGTTCGACGGTAGTTTTCAGTGTTATTACCTATCCGCTTCTGCATAGATTACACCTAATAAGAAAACTTAAACTGAAATTCCAGCACTTTGCGTAGCTAAGCACTGCCACGCCATCTTCAGAAATAGTCAATTCACTCTTTTAAGACTCTGTGTTATTATTTTAATAAGTACAAACAAAATATCTTTTTTTTAGAAAATTAAAGAAAGTTATTGTGAAATTTATAATATTCGCTATTCATAGGCGGAAGTAATTGAAACAATGTTTGCTCGCCTGCTACCATTTCCATCACCGTCATCATTATCATCACCAACGTTGTCATCATGCAAACACAGGAAACACTAGCAAATTTTGTTGAGCTGTCAGCATAGAATAGTTTTTTTGTCTTTTTTTTTTCATAAATTGTAATAAAAAAAAATTGAATTATTTAATGTCTGTACATGAGTGTTAAAGACTCCACGTCTATATATACATATAAGCGTATATACTACATATTTATATGTACTGCTGTTTAAGAAGTTGTAAAAAGAAATTCTGTAGTTTTGCATGAAATTACCATTTATGATTCGTTTTGTAAGGAAATCAGGATGCTAATTAATGTAAAAATTCATTTGGAGTAAGGCGGTGGACCTAACGGAACAATGAAATAGTTGTAGTGTCGTTAGAGCTTCGGTAATACCGGAAACGATTCTCTTTTAATCGTTGTTCAAAATACTGGAATATCCAGATCTTAATTGTTCTAGAATGGAATGGGCAGCTACCTTACACTATGCGAAACCACAGCAGAATGTTATATAGGAACCTGCAGCATTTATAGACCCAATAATTGCTGATTAATCACATATTAAAACAGAGGGTTAAGTTGACGGCAATACAGTCAAATTCTGACCCAACCTGGACTATGGACATAGTGCTATTGAGCGAAGACATAGACACTTCCGAGTCGACTGGAAACTCAAACTCGTTGACAGTAAGAGAGCACGAGCAATATTGCTAAGCCCGTCTGGACACGTGCAGATAAGAATTGAACCGACTCACTTTTGTCCTTAAATCACATGCCTATCTATCACACAATAGTGATCCTCATGGACCACTGTCCTTTTGAAAGGCTTGCCGAAAGACTTAGGAACGGTTGCCACCAGGAACGGTGGGTCTGAGTAGGAGGAAGATACTGTCTTTCACATCATGTGTCTGTGCCCTGCTCTTGTCATAAAAATACGTAACCTTATGATCTCTCAGATTGCAACAATAGCAAGATTTATTTTGGACTCGGTTGGGTTGGTTTTATCTAGGAATGTTTGATCCTCGAGTTAAATTCCCGCAAATGCTGTCCTAAGTCGGACGTATTCCTTCACGTGGGGTCTGGTACTTTACCTAACCTAACTACTAATTGATGCTAAGGACACTGAACTTATAACACTGAAACTTATTCGACGTCCGGTAATATAATGTCTTCATGGAAATTTTCATGAAAACAGTAATGCCCTATTTATTATCAGAACTCTGGTGAAGCATTTGTGGGATATTTTATTCCATACTTAAGCAGAACACGTCTTCTTAAAAATCTTTTGTTTACAATAATTTTATTTTAAAATCAAAAAGTGCGTTTTTACTAACACACCCTTTACATCTGTATTTTGAACAACTGGTCTGATCAATGTTTACTATAGCTTAAGTTAGCCCAATTATTTGAAGTGATACACTATTTCCACCTCGTAAAATTCATGTGCATTTTTAAACCTCTAATACAGTTTACTAAAGCTCTCTATTGATAAAATATTGAATTCCTCTTTACTACACCTTGTACTTACATTTCTAAAGCAATTCTAAGAGGTGCGTAGAAACAAATTTTATAAACATTTGAAGCACAAAGAGGTGTAAAGAAAAAAAGCAGAAAAAGTTTCGAAACTGAAGTACAAACAAAGTTTTATGATACTTTTGGAAATCATTTCATTACAGTTTGGTTTTCCTCATGTTGTTTTTGTTTTTGGCACAGTTTGTTAAACTGTGTACCTATAGTTTCCCACTTTAAAACACTTGCACCAGCAGCCCCCGTATAATAACAACTACTGCCACTTCTACCATATTTGAAGCACATGTCGTCTATAGTACTCTAGACGTAAACGTAAGGGGAAAATCTTATTAAAACATTTTAGTTTTTGTTGTAATAAAATTTAAAAACACATTTTTTCGTACAAATTTTTTACAATTATAGAGGGTTTAAAAAGGGGGTTTAGAGGAGACAGGTTTCAGACCATGATTGCTAATATTTGTTAGTTTAGAATATTTTTTTGCGTTTTATCTCTTTTCATAAGATAAATACTGTAAAAACAACAACAACAGCAACAATAATAATACTAAAAATATAAAAAAAAACTGTTAATAAAGAAACCAACACAGTACAGTGGCTAACAAAATAAAAATATCAATGAATGGGGTAAACATTTCAAAATTATAAATAAAACAGGTTAATGAGCGTGGGTTTCATTCATTTCTGTCTGTTCGTTCATTCACTGGAGGTGGGTTTATAATGGCTGCGTTACACTAGAAATTACAGAAAAATAAGCTTCCATACATTTTACTTTCTAAATCACTCAACACTATATGCATTCATTCACATACTGTTAAAGAATTTAATAAGCGGAGCAATAGTTTAGTGAAATAAAAGAACAAATTTAATAAAATTTACCTAAAGTTTAGAAATGATGCAGTATTCCACGTTTTGCTTGCATACAAAATGGCTTGGACTAAACATTTCATGGAATTTTTACATTTTACTTTCAGCAGAGAATTGTGAGAAACTCCATATCACTTTAAGCATCCCGTATGCTTGCTTTGCCCTTTAGATTTGGTTCACTTTATTATAAGGAAAATCGCCGGTTTTTGAAATGGCAGGCGGTAGAATTGGGATACATACTGTTATGGCTCTTTAGGTCAAATTTTTGCAGAAATTAGTCAGCACAATTGATCTTAAAGTATCAATTCTCTGTGTATTTTTACGAAAAGTTTCATAGTTTTTTTTTATTACTATTCAGCAAATTTTATTAATTTTCAAAAATAAAACAAACATCATTACGTTGCTGTAGAGTCGTTTTTTCGTACTTTATTAAGATTCGTTTGACTCGTAATTTTGAATTAATTGGTCATCATTAACTGTTAATTAAACTTTCAGCTGATGCTACACCATGTAATTATGTAAACGTCAAATAATCTGTCAAATATTCATGTCACATGCAATGTAAACCAAAAAAAAAATCAAATGTCAACACGAACATCCGTAGATGTCACTAATTAAACAATACATTAAGCACG
The DNA here is from genome assembly GCA_005959815.1 of Sarcophaga bullata. Lineage (NCBI taxonomy): Eukaryota > Metazoa > Arthropoda > Insecta > Diptera > Sarcophagidae > Sarcophaga > Sarcophaga bullata. Next base: position 57,897 of record QOCX01000451.1, read on the forward strand.
TAAACATCTATTTGTATGTAGGTATGTATGTTTGGCTGAGTATAGAAGTGATATTACTGTTGGTGGAAATAATTACAAGCATTTTAAGTAAATAATGTAAAATGAATTAAATTTTAATTAAAAAACAATAACGATGAAACCACCTATACTGTTTACATTTAACCCTTTAATCCAATTGGAACATATTCGACTTGAAATCATTTTTATTCTGTACAATTATTTCACTGCGCAGTCAAATAATAAAAGGTTTCTATACTCTGATGCATGTTTCAAATCTCTACTCTATTATAATTGTCTAGACTGGCTCAAAGCACTCTATTTCGAAAATAGTTCTCTCAGACTATTTCTAGATAATCTGATGCAAGACTCATATCTCTTTTTCAATTATAGTTTTCTAGCAAAAGTGTAGACTACTTTCAAACAGTCTTTTTGAGAAAAGTCTTCGCCTCTGATTATTTTCCCTTTCACTAGGGATGACCTTCCATATTCCTTTTACAATTTCGCAGAAAAATTCTGGCCTCATCAGTCGTATCAAAGATTCTTTACCCACAAGTTCATTTCGCTTAATTCCTTTACGACTCTATAGTCTAACAGAGGCTGCCCGTATTGTCCCTACTTAGCTGATCAAGTTTACTCAAACAGTTCCGCATGATGGTGGCGTTATTGTCAGCAGAGGACTCGATACAAAAACACTTCGATGTAAATATTGTTCCATGTACCGAAATTCCATTTCAGTAAAGTTGTCCATTTCGAAAGCAAATAATTACTGATCAACTCAGGGAAAGTCTGTGTAAACCGTGTCCAAGTCAGGATTGACGATCAGCTAGCTTTTTGTATTTTTAGCGGATTGGGATACGTTAAGAATTAGTTAAGATGTTTCCCTATAGCTAAAATCTGACAAAATGTAATTAAAGTGATTGAATTTAGAATTTTAAGACTATTTAATTCCCTTCCAAATAACCTATCCTATTCTATTAGTCCATAATAACTAACACTTCAGACGAAAGAGATCTAACAGCTGACTGTCTTACAAGACTAACGTTTTTGAAACCACTAAATGGATAACTCGGTACATATAGTGTAACTCAGCAAAGGGTTTAAATTGTAATTGTTTCTATTTGAAGTTTTTCTTTTGCCACACACTGTTTGTATGACTAAAACAAAATTGTCAAAAAGATTTCAGTTTTACGCTTGTTTACCAACCGTTTTTGATCTTTCAAAGCGAAAGTGAGAGCTTTTTTTTATTTGTTTCAATGTTTTTGATTTTTTTTAGCAATTTTTCTAAAGAAGAATATTAAGTGGCTTGTTTTTCAATATTAGTGAAGAGTTTGTTAACGAAAGAATGATGTTAAACCTTAAAAATTTTGGTATATAAACAACAGATGTTCGCGTTTTTTTTATCAAAGAAGAAAAAAAAACAAAACAAAAAAAGCGTAAACACCAACATATGCACTACAACTGTAATAAATGACAAAAACGTAAGAAATTATAACATAACGAGTAAAGCCTTACAATTTCGAGTTCAATTGACATTGAGAGTAAATAATATACATTGTTTGTTGAAATAAATACGCATAGATATGTACACACGTACATATGTATGTACATACTTACAAACATACTACATTAAAATATGGCTAAACGTATAAACAGCTACATACCAAGAGATTTCATAGAGAGTAGGTAAGAGTAAAAATATAACAAGAGAAAGAGTTATTAAAAGAGCCCCCCACAAGTTTTCACAAAAACACACACACACTCACACACATGCATGCATGCTTATAAACTTGTTTGTTATTTTCATATTGTATAGTATTGTACTGTATATGGATGATATTAACATATTTTACGCGGAGGCGACCAAATGTCAAAACCACAAATATGTTGATGTCAATAAAAGGTAAAAATGGCATATTTTTATTCATTCAAACAAACATTCATTCATACGAACATCAACTCTTTACCACACTACGGCATACAACTCCACACAACACTAACTAACTATACAGTGTTTACAAATTACATTACGGTTAAAACGAAAAAGCGAAGAGAGACAGAGAGGAAAAAAACGAAATAAAGTAACAACAATACGTTATTTTGACAGGGGTTACCAAAATTTTTTTGGTTGTGTATTAGTGAGTAAGTGAGTGAAAATAAATTGAGTGGTTTTATTTATTTACTGCCAAAGACAAATGTTAGTAATATACGCTAATTTGATTTTCATTTTATCACATATAGTAAAGTTATACATCTTTAACGCGAAAATTAGGGAATGTTTTTTTAGATATTTGGTGGGAACTACTTTTGGTTCTAAAATTTTTCCCTCCTACTCATAAAAAACCTTTTAATTTTTCCAAAAAAATTGCTTTATTTCTACAAAAAAGCTGTTCGCTTTCCTTACCACTTAAATGCCTTAAAATGTCATTTAAGAACATATCAGGCATTGGATTTTAATAAAAGCATTTTTAAAATATTTGCTACTTAAAATATTTATTGAGTGTAAACCTGAAAAAAAATGTCATAGCATTCGCTCACATGTGCACTCGCCGCGGTCTGATCGGCAACTAAACGAGAGAGCATAAGCAATGTGTGTGAATTCACTCAGCACAATTGTGCTATGAAATGGTAATCCCTGTTTTAGACATAATGAATGGTTTCACTCATTAATTATAAGCGATCGTTAGATTAACAATGACTTGTACCGAATACAACAATAGCAACAACAGTATTGCATACAAATATAAACAAAGCAAAAAAAATTATTTTTTATTGTTTCGCCAACTGTATACAATATGAAGATTAAGAGGAAAAAAATTACAAAAACAAAGAAAACTTTTCATAATTCAAACGAATGATGAGCGCATCAATTGATTTACAAAGTTTTTATATACTATGTGTACGTACTTGCGTACATATACATATATAGAATTTGCAACAAATACAACAACTTTTGTGGCTAACTGAAAAATATTAGCTACATATGGTTGCCAGATTATTGACAGATTGTGTACAATACTGTTCTAAGAAAGTGCGAAAAAAAATATCCAGAGATAGCCGGGTAGGCTTTAAAGGCTAATAGAAAACATCGAGAGACCATGGTTCCCATTGTGTTCGATCTAGGAAAAAAGGGAAAACTATAACAAAAGTAAAAAAGTAAACAAGAGACATTATTGACAGATTGTGTCCAATACTGTTCTAAGAAAGTGCGAAAAAAAATATCCAGAGATAGCAGAGTAGGCCTTAAAGTCTAATAGAAAACATCGAGAGACCATGGTTCCCATTGTGTTCGATCTAGGAAAAATGGAACACTATAAAAAAAGTAAAAAATCAGTCAAATATAACATTCTGGTAACTCTGCCTCAAATAACAATCTTAAATTATAAAAAAAACGAAAAGGAAACACCGACGCCATAAGATCACTCAGACAACAAAAAAAAATTAATTTTTGCAAACACAGACAACAACAACAAAAAAGGCTGACAATATATTATGCAGCACACAAACAAATAGAAATAAATTTGAAAAAAGTAAAAAAATAAAGTCAACTTTGAGAGCATTCACTAACCAAAATGGATTTCTCTTATGCTGTGCTCTTATTAATACAGAATTAAGCCCTAACGTAAAAGCTGTGTCTCAAAGCTATTGGCATGGTGTTGGTGTTGGTGTTATATGAGCCGCACACATCACTTAAACAAGTTTAATAAACAACTTGCGCCGGATGACATCACTGGCGAAATAAAATGTATAAAAAAATTTATTTAAACAATATCTTTTGCTTTGTTTTCTACAAATAAACCTCGGCAAATGTTAAGGAAAACAACAAAAAAAATATAAAATAAAAACATAAAATACTTGTACAATGACAACAGCAGCAAAATGGAATATTGAAACGAAATCAAGCCAATATGTTTATGTGCCCGTATATATATGTTGTTGTTTTTTTGTGTTGTTGAAAATGTTTATCTTATCCACCTTTGCCAAACATGGACACACACTCGGGCAACACTCACTTATACAACAAATAAAAAACAAAAACAAATAATGAAGAGAAATACTCCTGGTATGAGAACAAGATTATTAATGGGAGAACAAAATGGGCTCGCTAAGTTTTATATTGAAAAGTCTACATTGTTATTAAGAGAGGCAATCATGGGTGTAGTTTACATTGGGTACTATTTTTTTAATTAAAGATGAAGTTTTGAAATAAAACATATTGGAAAGTGGAATTCATATTGTATCTACATACATGTATTTCGTTTTATATTTGGAAATCTCATCTGCATCTGCATTAGAAGTTTACTCTAACCTCTCAAAATAACAAGTGATAACAGTAGACCCTCTTTGCTGTTTCTACTCCTAATCTGATTTTAGTGCTATCGTTTAACAGGTCCAGTAAAGGAAAGTTGGTATCATTTGTGTTTGCTCGAAATTCTTCTAGTTTTGGTAGCAATTTATCGGGAATTAAATATTTGATAGAGGAAACCAACTCGAGTCCAAAATAAATTTGGCTTTTGCCAAAGAGCTGGGTTAAGGATGCCGGAAAGTGAGAATGAGGTGAAAGAAATTTTCTTCCTTCTTCTCAGACCCACAGCTCCTGCAAAAGTCATTTTTGAGAATGTTAAGTCTTTCAGCATGCCTAACAAAAGGACAGAAGCCCGCTGTTATGCAATAGATGGCGATACGAATTAACGATAGATTTGAGTTAGTGTCCATCAGAATTGTTGATAAGTGTCCAGCAGAGTCTAGTCCAATCTCAATCTCGTTGAGTCATCCTATAAAACGAAAGGACAATATTCAATTTAACTCAGGCAATTGGAATATGAAATGTAACTTGCCGGACATCGCGAGCTTTGTACCGGCCGTTAATATTTTTTCATATTTCGTTTAGTTTGACATGTCTAAACTATGTTTTGAACCATAAGTTCATGTCTAATAAGCCAACACACTATCTACTACTAGACTACGGCGACTTCAGAGTGTTAATGTTTAATAATAATAAAACCTCCTAGCTAAAGCTACCACTCTGTTTTCTTTATTATAGTTGGGTGAATGATATCCATACGTAAGAGCACCTATTCAAATTGACACTCAAAACAGATACATTTCATGCTCTCTCTCCTCAAATAGTTAGACACTGTCATTGGTATCGGTCGGTTTCTCTTAATAATTTCGTTTCGGCTAAGCACATAGACGGAATAGAGATTGAATGCGATTGTGTAGTCGTATAATAAATGAGCGTAAGAGCGAATATACTTACATACATACAATGGACGAGATATGACTATGGCAAATAGATAGAGGCCACACATACAATACACAGTGATGACGGAAATTTAATGGAGAATTGAGTAGCAGCAAACAACATATGAGATGGCAGGCAGGCAGTCTTGAAAATATTCGCGAACTATGCGGTCGCATTACGATGATTTCGCTGTTGGCGAAACGAATAAATTGAGCAGTAGTAGTCAAAATAACAATATTATTAATAATAATTATCATCATCACAATCATATTAACAACAGTGGTGGTAGTGGTAGCAGTTATAATAATAATAATGGAGCGATACCATATCACGCCCGTGAAAATTCGCTGCCATTCAGTTATGGACAGATTACAAAAACATCAACGCCATTAAGGCCAACCACCAACACGTCGTCGTCGTCATCAACGATGTCTGCGTCTACGTTAGCACGTAATTATAATAAAAACGCTCATGAATTAGATTTCGATTTTGATTTCGATTTTGGTTTGAACTCCGCAGGTCGCAAAAATCTTACGGGCGTCGATAGTAGTAGTGGTAGTGGTAGCGGTGCCTATGATTACGACGGTTACGGTAAAAGTGCTTTAAATGGAAATTATGCGTCCACGATAGATCGTGCAAATCAAAATAAAAGTACACGTCATAATTATCATCAACAACTATACGATGATAATGATAATGATTTAAATGCTAGTGAAAAATATTTAAACGATATTGTATTGTGTACACAGCAAACAGTGAAATATAATAATAACAGTGGTTATAGTGGTAATAATATTTACATTAACAGTAGTAATAATCTAAATAATAACGGTAATAATAGTGAAACAGATGCCAGTATGATTAAAGCCCAACCACGTCTTACTAGTCCTTTGCTGGTACGTAAAACTTTAGGCAACGGCTGTAGTGCTGCAACTACAACAAATAGTAGATCACCTACGCGCTATGCAAGCAACAGCAGTGGCAATACCAATACAAACACCATTTCAAATACCTACCACTACAGTTATGGTAATAGCAACAGCAACAGCAACAGCCAGAGCAACAAGAATGCCAACTTTATTGGAGACAACAACTTTGACAAGTTTGGCTTAAATGGCAATATCAACAATAACGATATCAACGATATCAACTATGGCCACAAAACAATGTACGGTGGTGGTACTAGTGGTGGTGTTGGTGGTGTTGGTGACACACTAACAAAAACGCCAGCTCGTCATGATTTTGATGAATTGCTACGTGAGCGTCGTGAGAAGGTTTTCAACGAATATCGTTCGACAACACATGATCTAAGCAGTAGCAACAAGAACACCTCCACTTTGACGCCAAAGGCTTCACCAGTGCCACCACCCAGACGTTTTGCCAATGGCGTTGTACAATTGCCTTCAACTCTGCCGCCAACGTTGGGTCAGCAGAAATCCTTGAACTCCTCTGGATCCTCGTCATTATATCCACCCCAGATACCCAATCGTAGTCAAAGTCAAAATAGCCGTTATAATTACGATATTGAATTTAATTTGAGTTTAAATGAACGCTATGGAACATATGGAACTACACAAGCTGAAGATGAGGTTGACAATGTCAGCATAATGAGAAGACGTACCAATACCATAGATAGCGCACCACAACGTCCGCCACAACTACATCAACAGAAACAGCAGCTGTATCAAACGCGCGACATTCCATTGGCATCATCATCATCGACATCGTCGTCGTATGTAGAACGTAATTATCACACAATTAGTTCATCATCGGCATTAACACATGCCAGTAATAGAGAAACTTTAAGTCCAACCTCAATGCTTGACATTTATGCTACGCCTTATGATGAACGCATTAATAAGCGCACAACGAATGCATTACAGCCTTTGGAGGCCACATCGCCAGCATCACCGATAACAGCAACAACCACAACAGCACTACAGCGCTTACAGCGTTCAACTGAGTTCGCCACATATGGCAACAACAGCAACAACAATGGCAACATGTTTGGTCATGATCATACCAATCTTGGTCAAACAATGACGGATAGAGAGTCGTCACCTATTTATGCCACTACGACGAAAAAGGTAACATCCACAACGAGCAACTACAACAACAACAACAACAATACAACAACAAATTTATATCGCAATACTGCAGCAACAACACCAACAACATTACCACATGCATCTATGATTTCGAAGTCAACAACCACATTAACATCACAGGCTGATTATCCCTCACCAAATTCACAACAGCGACCCGAAACACCAGCGTTTCCTGTTACGCCGCGTACACCGTTTAATGCGAACAGCACATCCAGAATAACAACTGCAATCGGATCAACAACAACAACAGCAAATGGCAGTTATCATCCACAGCAACAGTCCGCCCTTAATAGCAATACAAATGTAGAGCATTATACCACGGAAACCATTTATGGCTCTAATTATAGACCACGCCTTAACTCTAGTCTTTCATTGGCCAACAGTGAACCCCAAGAGGTGGCTGCCCATTTGGTGAAATTTGCTAAAGACTCCTCGAAATTCTGGTACAAACCAAATCTGTCGCGAGAAGAGGCTATTGCTTTGCTAATCAATGCTAATCCGGGTACATTTGTGGTTAGAGATTCTACCACCTATAAGAACGCCTATGGTTTAGTATTGCGTGTAGCACAGCCGCCACCCGGCTCAGCAGCCACAGGAAAACCAGATGAACTCGTCAGACACTTCCTAATCGAGCCCACTACACGCGGTGTACGTTTGAAAGGTTGTGCCAATGAGCCTGTTTTCACTTCTCTCTCCGCTTTGGTTTATGAACACTCAATCAACCAATTGGCTTTACCCTGCTTGTTGAACATACCCGAACGTGATTTGGTGCCACCATTGGTAGAGCCATCCCCAGCCCATAAACAACTTATGACACAGGGAGCAGCTTGCAATGTATTGTGGTTGTTCTCCTGTGATACCGAATCTCTTACTGGCGAGGAGGCCATACGAAAAGCCATACGGCAAATGTATGCCCTACCTACGTCGCCCATACCCACAGAGGTACACTTCAAAGTCACCCAACAGGGTATTACTCTAACCGATAATACACGTAAAAAATTCTTCCGTAAGCACTATACAGCCGATATCATTTCTTATTGTGCCATCGATCCCGATCATCGTTTGTGGTCTATGCAGGAGCACGGTAACGATAATACCACCGTGGTCGGTTCGCTTAAGAAAACCATATTCGCTTTTGTCGCTAGGTGCTCGCCCAGTTCAAAAGATAATCAGTGTCATATATTCTGCGATTTGGCCATAAATCAACCAGCCTCGGCCATTGTTTCGTTTGTTAATAAAACTTTGCCCACAGAGAAACAAAAAAACTATGTGCTCTGAGTGCCACAATGTCTCGGGGATAATGGAACGGAATTGTTAACCGCAAAGGCGATGATGACGAAGAAAAAGCATGTAACATTTAATATTTAAGATGTAGTATAGCCAGCGTAGTAGTTTACTGAATGGATTGAACGTTGTTACAACATGTTTAAATTGGTAAGACTTGCGTGATCCTAATCAGAATAATTTAGAATTCACATGAAACACATTAGTTTTGAATATATTATAATTTCCATAAGCATTTGTAATCGTCAAATTGCTGGATTGTGTACTCTAATCGGTTACGGACTATATTTGTAAATGGTAGTTTTCGTAGTTTTCTTAATTATTTCTATAAAGAGTAATAATAATAGCTATAACTTTATAGCACTGTAAAGGAGTTATGGTCCGTTGAAAAATGTAATTAAATATTCTATCAGACCTCTATCCGTGGTCCTGATGACAGGTCTATTGATTTTAACATGAAATTTTAAATGAGCAGATTCTTTTTGTTTCTTTGTTTTGCGAAACTCTAAACCCCTTCTATGTTTGTTTCTTCTATATCGCGTGCAACCAGTTAAAACTTTTGTGACAACTCATAAACTTATATAAGTTCATAAAGTTTGACCGCTTTTGTAATTGCTTAAAATTTCTTCATAAGCTAATTGATAAGCTAGTACAGCTAGTAATACTCGAAAAGTAGCCCATTGTTGTTGTTAGTATTAACTACTTTTGCGTGTTCTTCGGTTGTTAAGCGTTCCATATTTTTAAATCGCAAACGCTTGACTAAATAAATAAGAACTAAGGGATATTTAACAGATGACAGTCTTGTCAGAACAACGATTTTGAAACGATTTTGTAACCTGTCGTACAAAATTCTTTGCGTACCTCCTTGCTTTTTATATAAATTTTGATAAAGCTATTAAAATTTATTGCAATTAGAAAAGAAATAGAGTTTAGGAAATTTCGATAGTAAACTTTTAATTAATTTTTATCGCTTTAGCTGGAAGTTATAAATTTATTTTTGTTTTCTTATAAATAAAATCGTTTTCTAATGCAAATTAAATTAGAAATTATTTAAAGAAGCTCTGAAATTGCTTTTTTTTCTTCTTTTTTAATTAAAAACAAAACATTTTTTAAACGTATTTTTTTATTTAAATTTTTTATGTTATTTTATATTGTTTTTTATGAAAATAAAGAATTGACGTCATCGCCTGACGACCCCATTGTAGTTTAACACCTCTTTAAATTATTACAACAACAACAACAACATTAATAATAAAAACGACAATAGCAACGTTGTAAAAGGAGAAGAAGAGCAGAACAAATCAAATACCATAACAACAGCAGTCAGCGAATGAACATAAGAGAAAGAAGTGTAAAGGAATTTTTTTTTATTTGTTTTGTTGTTTTTGTATGTTTAAGTTTAAGTTATTAAAATATAAAATTGTAACTACTTTAATTAATATTAACAAAATAACACTGTAACAATGTAAAAACTATAAAGAAAATAAAAAAGAAAGAAACGAAAAAATTAATAACCCTGGCAAGTTTTTAAAATTAAATCACAGACAAAACCTAGAGGAAAAAAGATAAACGCTAAACAGAGAGTCAAACAAACAAAAAAAAAAAACAAAAAAAAACAAAAGTAAAGAATAAAGATCCATGTGTTGCCATATTTCTATAAATAACTGTTCAATCATCATCATTTAATGAAAACAAAAGAAGAGAAATTATTTCGCTTTTGTTTTTGCATAATGGACGCTATAATGTGTGTGTGTGTGTGTGTGTAACAAACACATGCATGCATACCTAAACAAACAAATACTTATAATTAATTGTTTACATTTGTTTTTTGTTTAATTTTTTACGTTTGTTTATAGTAATTTTCACCTGATAACAAATTAATTTGTTTAAATTTATAAGAAAAAAATTCTACTGATTTTTTTCTGAATTCATTATTGTTTTGTTTCGCTTGTTTATCAAGCAACAACATATATACATATATGCATACTTACATAAGTAATAACAAAATGGTTTAGTATTGTATTGTTGATGAGTCACTTATTAAATGATTTAATCAATCGAATAGAATTTGTTTTCATATTTTTTATTTTATTTATTCTTTACACACACTCACGTACTATATACACGTACAACACTTTAAAATGTATAAATTAATAAATTAATAACGTTATAATCTAATGAATTTTTTTAATTTCTTCAATAACTTCACATTTTTAGTATTAAGGTGCCAGGCAAAGTTCAAGGTCAGTTAAAATGGTTTTTGTCTACATTATCAAAAGAAAACCGTTATCGCCTTATTTACAAAACGTGTTTTTCTATTCAGTCTACAAATTCAAAATTTTCAATAATTTGTTTATTTTCTTTTAATCTTTTATTATTTATATTTATTTTCTTTTTTTTCTTTTACAAAACTGTTTAGTTTTGCTTCCCTTCATCTCTCTCTCTCTTCTGTGACTATTTGTCAATACATTATTTAACTGATCTTGAGTGAGCCATGTTTTTTAAGCGTTTTTTTAAACATACTCACACATGTACACGCTCATTTAGTTTTAATAGGTATGTTAAATAATATAGTGAACGAAAAAAAATATAGCCGATCGTTAAAAATTAAAAAAATAAAATTCTTATTGTGTTTGGCGAAATATTTTATAAATAAATAAATTGTATATCAAAGAAATTAAAAATAAATGTTTGTTTCATTTTAGAATTAATATGAATTCGGTATTTAAATAGTGGGAGATGCACTACAATATTTATATTTATAACTTGATAAATATGTCTCCTTTGGGAAATTGATTGTTGATTTAATACAATAGTAAATTGTCCGTAGATGGCTTTAAACTATAATACATATCTTTGATAATAACAATTGCAACGGACAACGTTGTTTGAAGGTGAGTTTCTAAGCCCCACTTTCTTAGAAAACTATGGAAATCTCATTATTCTGTGAAAAGTTATTCCACGTTTGAAAAATGTGCATAAATATTCAGAACATTACCACCACTATCACACCACTTATGTGGTGTGTGTTAATTTTATATATGAGCGGCGGGTCCTACAGTTTAAAGTCAATCCCTAACGACAGATTTTTAAGAAATCTGCTGAAGTCTTTAAGGGGGAGAAAATCAAATTGATGACCTGGTTCACGTTATATTCGTGCACTGGTACTGCTATCGCTTGAAACTTGTTGTCAGCAGTTGGAATGGACCTTCGAAACGAAAGAAGAAGGACTTTGAAGCTACAGACAGTGCAAAACCTGGACGCAGGCTAACATAGACGAAACTGGTCAAGAAAGTAATGCAGATGTGGTTCCGAAATAAAATACCACCCGGCGATATATCCCTTTATTGAGTTCAACATATTATGTTGGATGGTAACCCTCCTTACCGTAAAAAAAAATTATATTCACCAAGATCTTGACTGTCCATACTGAGTGTCTGTTACTCTAGTACCATAACTTATGTAGTTTAAGAATGCAACTTTTTTGTTTAAATGTTTGTAAATTGTTAAATAGGCCTTCGGTTAGTAAAGTAAAACTATAAAAAATATTTTCAAAGAAGAAGAAAAAAATTTTTTAAATAAAATCAAACTTTCGATAAAATTAATTAAAATTGATTAAGAAAACGTGCTCGATTTATTATTAAACAATAATTTACATGCAGTAGTTTAATCGATCAAATAAATAAATATTGTAATAACCGACAATAATTACGTGTAATAAATCAGAATATTTACAGAAAAAATAAGAAATAAAACAAAAAAAATAAAATTATGCTGTTGTTGTAGACTTTTCAAAAGGTTGATGTCATTATAAAGTATGTTGTATGGAGCGGAATAGTTTTTTTTTTCTTTAAATGGTGCCGGCTTATAATTCGCTTCTTTTTCTTTTTTTTTTTTTTCTTTGATAAATATAACACGAAATGAATAAATAAATAATTGCTTTATATACACTTTAAATGGTGGTCAACGTTTTGTAATTTTTTTTTTAATTTTTTTGGGGCATATTTTGTCTGTAAAGAAAAATTCAATCGAAAAATAATCGAAAAAAAAACGAAAACATTTTAAAAAGCCAACGCCAATTGTAGAAAAAGATATTGAACATATTGAACTCATAAATAATTTAAACAGAAATTATTTTTATTTTTTTATTTTTTATTTTTTGTTTTAAAAATACTAAATGAAACTGTAACGAGTTAAGACAAAAAAAAAATAGAAAAAAAGGAAAGAAATATTTCAATGGCAAAACAATAAACAGCTAAAGAAACATTTTAATTTATGAAATTATTGTATTAAAATCATAAGTGCACTCAGTTACTCACTGTATGAACGAGTGAATAAGTGAGTGTGATAAGATCAGATATGTGTATTTGTATTAAAAAAAGAAAACAAAGAATAAGGTATTGTTAAAAGAAATATGTTCTCGAAAACTTAAGGATTCCAAATCTCTGGCGGCATATAGGCATTCAGATAAGATAGAAAAGAGTGGAATCTTTGTTCAATCAAAGTTTAATTGAATACACATAGTCGCCCGTTTTGAGATAGTATGAGACGAGAACTGACAGATCTTGATTCATTTGCTTACACAGTCTGGGGGTCTGCATTTAACGCGGCATCTTTATTAAATCGAAGTTCTCTCGATCGCACATAGCGGCTCATTTTGATACCACATGAGACGATGCCCTAAAGCTATTTGACTAGTCCTGTTTAACTTGTCTTTTCAATCAGTACAGGGCTTTGCATTTTGTATCAAAATATTATGATTTTAGTAATCGAATCGATGTCTAATAACGGTAATTCCGTTCGACAGTTACTTGACGTTGGCGTAGAGGACAACTTTGTCCGCGTTGGGAAGGAACAAATGAAGGAAGTCCTGTAGCTGTACCTCTTCACTGTCATTGTCCGGCACTTGGAAATTTGAAACGAAAGATTTTTGGACACCCAGAATTTATTGACAGATACAAAATATAGACTTCTGCAGAAGCTATAATAACGATTTAGAAGTAGACATCACAGAACATAGTCTCTGCACTTGGGGTCTTGAGGTAGAACCTATGTAATTAAAGCGATGTAGTGTGTGAATGTCATCAACTCCTACACACTACCAGATCACTGTATAACTATTAAATGACTGTTCAGTGGAAGAATATTCCTTGAGAACATATCGAAATATTTGGAAACTGTGATCCGCGAAAAGAGGATATTAGGAAAAATTTCACTCCTTAGCTAACGTTTTTGGATAGGAGAGAGTATCTGTGAATTGAGCTGTGGCCGAATCTTAACACATGATACACATAACATCTAATTTTTTTCTCGAAATGATATTTATTATCCGGTCGCAGTTTTCAAGAGCATGGCTGTCTTAAGGATAAAATCCTTCCAAACTGTGTATGTATAAATATGATAACACATGTGTGGTTATGCTACCTAATCTACAGGTGATTTGTAAAAGTCTTAAAATTATCAGAATAGGGAACAAATGTCTGCCATAAATAGAAAACATATTATGGAGCAGACTTAATTAAGCAGATTGTAATGAAAACCTTACCCTTTTAATGCTGCATGACGCAATCCAATTGCAATCTAAGATCACTGAAGACATTTCTTTCTACTACACCTTGAATTTCAAACTCGTACATGATCATCATTCTTTCGCCTTAAAAAAAAAACAAACTACGACAGCAGAAAAAAATCCAAATTGAAATCATTTCTTTTTCAATATTTTCGTGTATTATTAAAAATTTTAAGAAAATTGAAAAAAAAAATTCACAAAAAAGTGGAAAAAAGTTAAGCAATCTGCTGTTTTTGGCTGCTGTTTGTTTCAGCGCCACGCCACCACTCACTCACTTATTCAGATTTATATACGCTCACTTGTGTACTTTGGGGAGTTCAGACAGACAGACAGACAGACGGACAGAGACATTAACGTCTCGTCTCGTCTCTTTGTGTATATATTGAAAGGTATATCGCGCTGAGAGAAACGAAGATCATCATGGTGATGATGATGATGCTGATGCCTCACCATGTTTGTATATTTTTAGCCTAAATTCGAATACAATTTCACATTTGGAAATTATTATGAGGTGGCAGCAGCAGCAGCAACAGCAGCAGTAGCTTTAGTGGCGACTGTATTCAGTACGTACCAGTACCCCAAAAATATTATAAACAATTTAAATGTTTATTATTGTTGTTGTTCTCTTATTTATTTCTTCAATTTTGCGTTTGTGATTCTTTTTTTATATTCTCGAGAAGACTACTCCGAATTCGTATAAGAAGAAAAAATTTTAAACAAAAACAGACGCATTTAATTGAACGTAAAACGCAGTTAAAAAATGAATTACGATTCATTTGTATCGCATTTAAATTGTTCAATTCTTCTTATTTTTTTATATACAAAATCGTTGCCTGCCACCTTTTTAAAATTTTCTTTAATCAAATATTTTTAGAGCAAGTCGATGAGAGCTTGTGGTTCAAACCACAGATAAACAAATATGAAAAATAGATTTCTCTCGACGCCTTGCTATCAAAAAAAATGTCTGAAAGTATTGTTCGAAACTGTAGAACGGGACCTCATGCATAAAATTAGCACACACAACAAGGGTGTTGTGAGACACTAGACTGTAATACGGACCAAAGGGTTGTATTAAGGAATTAGGTGAGCAAATAATCATAGATCCAGAATCTTGCTTTTAATCTGTTATTTTTAGCAGCTTTCTCATATCTTTAAGAGAGTTACACGAGAATTCAATAGAGGACGGCACTTGAAAAAACAGTATGACAGTCGAAATATATGCTCGATCACAGAGCAGTAGCTAAAACAAGACGAAAAATTAACCCCATAAGGACTAATATATGTATATCTGTTCTAAATTAGGCTCTTAGTTGAGGCAAAGGGCTTCCACAAACTTTTTCAAGTTCTCTTTGCATTCGACTTTGCTTTCTCCAGCTTTTGCAAAAAGCTTCCTTTCTACATTTAATATTCGAGAGCACGGGGGTCAAAGGTCAGAATTTATCAGAAGTTGCCAGGAAGATGTAGCGTGTAGATCATACTTAGATCACTTATAAAGATTGCAAATAATAATCGAAAACAAAAGTGAGCACTACTCACTACCCCAATAACTACTTTTCGTGAATTCCGAAAGACATTTAACACTATTGCGGCATTTAGAAAGATTTACATTGCTGGAATGTTCCGGAAACACCAAGCTTTTCTACAAAAATAAGAGAACTAAGTGGTGTACAGGGCCAACCACCTGAGACAGAGGTGTGTTCATATCATCTCTACTCTTCTTGCGATGATGTTATGACAGCAACTAACGATATATGTTAGGTCTACATACAACGACATTCTGTGGACTCATTTCAGAAAACTAGATAAACTTGTTGTTACATATGACACCCCATTAAACAGTTTGGTAACAACGGCAAGACTTACAGCAAATTTTATAATATCTGGCCAATTTTTATATATTTTGGCACGACGTTCGTTAATAAATCAGACCGTATCGTTTTATCGTGCAATTAGCGTGACTCCACTGTAATTGTCTCATTAAGATAATGACCCAATTTTATTACCGCATTGTTTACGCATTCATTGTGTGTGTAAATTTTAAATATTTCTGCGAATTTTTAAAGATTTTTTATTTTTACGAAATGAATAAATATTAAGAGTGAGAAAGGAAGAGAGAGAAGGAAACTGAAAATAAAAAAAATAACACTGAATTGCAGTAATTTCCAATCTGTTTCAAATAGTTATTATGCTTTGATGTTCACTACAACCGTGGAAAAAAAAACTTGAATAAATTGAACTTGAATAAATTTGTTCAGAATGCAGATGTCATTCAATAAGAAATTTGACATGTTTACAGAAAGTGTTGTTTTTAAATAGCTTCTTACACCATACCCTCTTCGCTTAAAAAACATCTGATGAAGGCTTAATACAGGATTGTTGGCCACCGAGATCCCCGAAACTCTTCAATGCCATGTCATCATTGGTGCCACTTCACCATTATTCTTTTTGCCTTAAAGCGCCACCTTCAAAAGTCAAATCAGAGGAATAATTAAAGAGGTGATCGTATATAAATAGGGTAATTGAAATTTCTACAGAGAATTTTAAAAATATTTCTATGATCTTGAATGTGATTAGTATTTTGATTTATTTTATAATCGTTTCTCTATTATATTTTTGAATTGTTTTGTTTTTGTTTCTAAACAATTTCAAATTTATTTGCTCCGCTCTTATCCGCATCCGCAGTCTGCATCTCCGTGTTGAAAGTGGAAAATTTATGATAATTTGCAAGTATAAGCGAAATATGCAATATAAGCAAAATAGAAATTAATTTATTATTTTTCAACAACAATAACAACAACAACAACATTTAATTAGTGGCCAATGTTTGTAATAAACGGGTATGAATTACGAATATTTTATTTCAATTAATTTTTTTTTTAAATTTTTTTTTGTAATTTTTGTTCACTCTTTCTAGGTTATTTTATTAAAAAAATAAAAATAAATTAAAAAAGCGGAATATTTTAGAGATAAAAAAAAGACAATTCTCGTAGGAGTTTATCTAACTGAGCTTTTGTAGACGTGCTCGCTACATTTGGTTCGTAAAGGCACTACAACAAAAAAATGTTCAAAAATCCATATAAAGAAGCTATACACACGCACCAAAACAACTCATTTATACGCCACCTACCGATGCAGTAGGACAAGTAGAACAAGTGGTACAAGATAGGCATTTCATTTTGGTTAAGCTCTAGAAAAGCCTAAACCTACAAACTTTATACTATATCTGCCTATTATGACACCGTACGGCCTATTGTGGCACCATGACGACGGCTTCTCGAAAATTATTGTATATTCTGCTTCGAAGTAAAATTTTTTCGAAATTTAAGATGTAAAGCATTGTGTATGGAAAGTTTTCTTTCCCCTAATGAAGCCATTTTCCTTTTCCTTTCCTAATCTTCCTTATGAAACCACTAAGACTTTCAATGTCTGTCAATTTTTGACAAATCAAACACTTTCCTCTTATTACTCGTCTCTGTAGCTGCTGCAGATGTCACTGCACATACAGCCAAGACCAATGCGTACGTTAAGTGTCCTTCTTTGGAGATCGAATAAATCACACATCACCAAGTGATGTGAAAATTATAAAGCATTGCCATAAAGCTTTGCCATCTCGCGTCAGTCCTAGACTGTTCTAGGTCGCTGTTATCAGAGTAATTATACCCGCCGACTCTGAAAAAATGCCTACACCCGCAACTTTATTTGGTTTCAAACAAATCCACACATCTGACGTCCAAACCAATTTAGGCATATCCAAGCACTTTACCCTGCAATCAGTTTTTAGCCCATTAGACCGGAAATGCCTGTCGTTGGTATATATAGATACGTATGTATATGTACGTTAAGTTAGGAACACACTGCTAAACATGTTTTTGTTATATTTTAAAACGAATTCAAATACCGATCGTTGATGTAGGGTACCGAAAAAAAAATTTTTTTTTATTCGAACAGAGAGTGTATTTCCTCCATCGCTTTGAACAAATTCTATGACCAGTTTAATTATTTATTACATCACCCAAGACACCAACAATTTATAAACGAATCAACAAGTATAACTGTGTGTATGTAAGTATGTTTACGTTTAAGTCTGTAATGCAGGAACGATCACAATGCAAGATTTTGTTTGATTTTTATTAAGAAATTAAAACAATTATCGTTTAAATTTGTTTCGTTTCATTTCATTTCGTTGTAAAAAAAATAAAACGAAATAATAAATACTACTACAGCTGCTGCCACTACTGACCGTCCATCAAAAGTGGCCATTTAATGTTTAAGTATTCATCAACAACATTTGGGACAGACTTACTTGCAGCATCGCCAACAACAAGTGCAAACGTGCCAAAATTGTTTGGATAACTACTTAAATGGTGGCGTTTTTAGGCATGTAGCAGTCCAATTGTATGTAATATACTGGAGGCACCATGCCAGGAGACAAAAAAAATCATTTTTCGGAGTATGAAATTTGATGAAGAATTCAGGCAAGTTGTCTAGACATATTTCTTAAGTATTCGACTACCGCAACAATTGTGGCAGATTCAGTTTTTTACGCAGACATGGTATTAAATGACGCAATGAAGTAAAAAAATTAAATTGATAATGTAAGTGTAAATCAATTTTAAACAAAGACACCCGTTCTAGTATAGTCTGGTATCGTCAAACTTCTGTCCTTCATCTTGTCGTGTCCGAAATATAATTTCATGCTAAATTTTCAGTATCTAATTCTAGTTACATCCTGGTATCATCAAACTTTATAGCTCTATCGCTTTCTGACAGAAAAACTAATAATGCCTATGCATTGTCAGTATTCTGGTCATATCATCCACACCAAGTTGGAATGACCAAATGTCCTCCACGAACATTTTTAAGCATACGCCATCAGTTTCCTGTGAAGAATTCAAATCCTGTGTAGTTGCTCACTCGTCCTCATCTCTACTTACCCTGGAATATTCCGAATGGGATACGACCGAACTTTTACACTGAGCAACTGCCATAGGTAGAGATTTCAGTGGGACTATGCAGACGTATCCGATAGTAAAAGACCTTTTGACTGGCACTGCAAACGCAAAGAACACTTGTTCAGGATAAGGATAGCCTCAAGCACGATTAGTAGATTATGTGATGATGAGATTGGATCGTTAGAATACATATTTGTAAACTGGGCGGTACTAATGCAACTCAGAAGGCACCAACTGGTATCAAACATAAGCCTTACTAACACCGAACAACATCCTTAAGTTATTAAGGGAAACATGATTTAGAGAAACTTTATAATAAAACAAG
Organism: Sarcophaga bullata; assembly: GCA_005959815.1. NCBI lineage: Eukaryota > Metazoa > Arthropoda > Insecta > Diptera > Sarcophagidae > Sarcophaga > Sarcophaga bullata. The sequence goes on from QOCX01000451.1 coordinate 77,377, forward strand.
TGACAATAAAACAAATCAGATTGCCTCCGTAACGTGGCAGCTCTACACAATAATATTAATAATACAGGACTTTCGAAAACAAACGTCTTCAGGTACATCTTCCAATGCTGTCTCTGTTCTTTTTACAACTTTCTGAAATGTTTTCATATTTTCTGTTATTTTTTCCATTCTACGCAAGAGTTTACTCAATAAACTTTATTTGAACCTAAAACCATTTAGAGGTTATCAATAACTCATTACCCTAGCATTATCTCAATATGAAACCTCCGTAAGTCTGTAAAGCTCCATTACTAACTTAACTTCTAATAATTTTGGAATGATGAATGAACATACACTCGTTTCCATTTTAATAATTTGATTACTTACGGTCAATATTATGTAAATTAGAACTAAAATTCAAAATAAAAATGATGCCACTAAATTAGCTATTGCTTATCAGTTATTGTATAAAATTTCCCAATTTTAAACGTTCACCATATTATGCCTTTAATCATACTTCATTTCGCCAAATACAATAATTTATTCATGACATTTAATCAGTTTGAAACGTTTCTAATAGTTAAACACTATTTTGAAAGTGTTGTGATATAGCACAAGTTCTTTAAAAATAAAAATAAATCGGAGGTATAATGAATCAAGTAGTTGGTCCTGTGCCAAGTGCGATTTGCTTTCTTATTACATACATGCAAATATAATATAAATATTTCCATTTATAATGGAGATCTAAATAAATAATTGATTAATTGAACTTTTTGCAATAATTTGAAAATAAATTAAAAATTTTAATTGCTCTGTCAAATCATTAAATGACACTTTCAACACATCGGTTATGAATAATTGCTCTTGAAAATAATTATAAATTAAGTAAAGAAATTAAATGAGAAAAATAAATAAAATGATAATATATATTGCAAGTCATTACTGGAATTTTTAGATTGCTTTCAATTGATTGTTATTTTCAAAAACAACACTGTTTGGCACCTACGGAAATCCTAGATACCATAGCTACCCAGCCCACTAAGTCTGATCGTTTGCCATGTCACTATATACTCAAAGTATACTGTGTACTTAGAGTACACTTATTTAAAATGGGGACCATTTAAATGCGACGATGAGAACCAATGACTATCATTGTTAAAACCATGCTCCTCATAAGGCACCTTTTCACGGCAACAAAAAGTTAAATATCAGGGTACATGATTATTAAATGTTATTGCTTTTTAATTGTCAGTTGTTATTATACTTGTTTAACTAAATAAAGCGTTACTTTCAAAAAAAAAAATTAATATTTATTGATTAATTAAATTACATTAAATTGTAATTCAGGCCTCCATTAATGATTTGTTTGTTAAATGCATGCCCTCCCTTTTATGATTAACAATTTGATTGCGTTTTTTAACTGTCAGTTGTCACTGCCCTTGTTTAACTAACATTGTTAAATAAATGTTAGTTAGAATAAAACAAATTGTAATTTTTTAATTTGAATTGAATAGAATTGTTATTTGATTATTCGCTTATTTGTTAATTTAATTAATAACTTCCATGCATGGTACATATATTGTGGTATGTATTTATTAAATAGTATTAATTAAAAATTGTTGTAACTGCCTGTCTTTTTTGTTTAACTATTCGTATGTAAATAAATATCGAAATTATACACGCTCAATAATGTTTAAAAGAAAAAATTATTTATTCTAAAATAAATAAATTAAAAAAAATGAATGAAAAAACTAAATAAATTTTGTTATTTAAGTAGGCAAATAGGTATGTATATACATATGTTTGTAAATGATATTATTTACATGCATGAAATATATTTTTACACAGACGTTTAAATATTTAATGAGGCACTTTAATTAATTTGAAATAAATATGCAAATTTTTATTAAACGAACGAAAAAAAAATAAATTATATTTAAATATCGTATGCATTTCTGTAGCCCACCTATGTTAGCCTGCCCTCCTACTAAATAAATACAATAGGTATACGAGGTGTGTATATCAAGTATCGTTATTACTTCCTCATCGATTCTGCGTATTTATTAGTGCAAACCCTTTAGCAATTGATGCCGGTCAAAAGTTTCAAAAATGTGTTCCCATGGTTCATTCCCATCATTATAAAATCTAAATACTGAGAATGAGACAACCCCCATACTGAATGAGTATACTCTGAGTTTTTGTGAGAAACTAGGTCGTAATCCTGACTAAATAATTGTAATGACCAATTATGTATACATATGTATATCTTTATATATATACGTATATATTCCCTTTGCTATGAGCTGAAACCACTGGATGAATAACCCTGTGTATCTATTACAGATTGCACTTCTTTTTTATAAGCATATAACATATGCATATGTAAGTATGTGTATGCGTATGTATATATATATGTTGCATATGTAAATGCATAACAGTTTTAATATTCATCTGTGTATGTGTGTGTAAGTTTATAAACAAATTGAGCTCTCAAACTCTACTTTATGTCCCGTAACAGACAGACACATACACATTCATTTCTACTACTCATACATAATATGCAGTGTAGTGCCCGTAATAATTTTTATGAATTTTGATATGAAATTCCATATGAAATGAAATAGAAGAAATCCAATAAAAGAAAAGAAAAATTGTACAAAAAAAATGTAAAATTAAATTACAAATAATACGTTTGTAGTAATAATAATAATATATGAAATAATTATGTATCTATGTACATACATACGTTCGTATGTACGTATGAACATAAATAGAGGAAAATGAGAGCGCTTATTCGTCTACTGTGGCTAATAAATCATCATTTGAAATTTAATCTTATCTTTAGGAAACTACAAAAAAAGGCAAAAAATTAAATAAATAGAAAAATAGAGGAAAAAATTTATACTTTTTTTTAATAATATTAACTTAATACTCATGATGTGTGTATGTATGTAGGTACATACTACGTATATACACACTGCTTATAAACGTAATTAAAATGGAACTTAAACTGTCGTTGATTGTGTCGCAATTAATTGCAAAAACTAAAGACCAAATGACAGCAATATATTGTATGTCGCATAATTGCAGTTACTTAAAAGTATTAATTCATTATTCAATTTGTGAAATGAGAGGGAGGCTCACCCATTGTGTTCATCAAATCGTGAACGATGTTATACGATGAGTGAGTAAGTAATTTATCTCATCCTATATTAGAACAGAAACATAGCCGGATATAGATAATATCTAGCAGATATATCCCAGTATGATAAATGATTTACAACTACCAGAGAATATCATCCAAGTATTCACTGTCGGATCTAGATCACACAATAAAGTTGGATGGGGAATGTTTCTGGAACAATTAAATCTTAGACGATCTCCCGATTCACGCTAATATAATGGCTATAAAATCCGATATCAGAGTATACCAAGTGAAGACAAGAGATTTATTTACAGTAATGGTGCCATTAGACTACTACAGAGTGTGGAGAAGATAATGAGATCTTCCACCCTCATATGGATGACAACAAAGCTCTTTCCGATGTTAACTTATCACTACTCTTTATAAATACGTGCATAAGAAAAAACCTTGTGATTTTCTGGTCAAGTACAATGACTAATGGGTAATTGAAGTTACTCAATCTACAAATTGAAAAAATTGAATTAAATAGTTCATACACTTAGCAAACATCCTGATGACATAGAAAAAACTACAATAGAATGGAATCTCCTGCTTGCACATGGTACTGCCAAGACCGCAAGGAGTTACACCTTTCCAGAAAATGTCGGGGCGTGAATAAAACCTTAACTCAATATAAACCATAGAATGGTGAAAGCTTATGGAGGCCCATTGCCTTTCATTGAGAAAATATATACAACATACATACATATGCAATATGTATGTACAATACTTACTATATTATATAGAGGTAGATTGGCCACATGACTTATTCCAATTACTTAATCTTTTAGTTGCCTTTAGAGCTTTCAGTCCTTTAAGGCTCTGTTTTAGCAAAACGAAAAAAATAAAAATTAAATTGGTTTTGGCTTGCTACTATAGGAGTTAGTTGCTCTGGTTGTAGTACAATATCATCGTATTAAATGTAACAACAAACAATTGAAATTAAATAAGTCTCGTACATGGTTTAAACAACAGCTATAATAAACACAATAACACAACTAACAACAGCAGCAGCAACAACAAACAAACAAAATAATAATAGCAATAATAACAATAAAAAATTTAACAGCAATTTATATTTAATTCGTACATACCTATGTATCTACTATACATACATATATACATACTGTACATTTTATAAATGTACGTAGTTTTGTTGTTGATAATTGTTAATGTTTTGTTATTGTATTGTTGTGATGGCGATGGTGTTGAAAGTGTGTTTGCACTCTTTTTTCATTTCTTTTCGCTTGTTTTTATGTTCTTTTTTATTATTCTTTTTATTGTATTTTATTTTTATTTTTTTTTTTTAGAATTTTATTAAATGTGGAAACAATTTTGTAGAGTATTCTTGTTTTGTTTGTTTTTTTATAAATTCCTTATTTTTTTCCTTTGTGCTTGACATATGTCACACTGACACTTGTTGTTGCCATTGCTGTTGTTACTATTGTTATTGTTTATTTGTTTTGTTTTGTTTTGTTTGCTTACATCCCCATACATATGTCCATGTGTTATTTAATGTCCCGTTGACCAAATGTGAGTATGAGTGAGAGAGACGTTTTTTATACGAATAGGAATTTATTACAATCATATCAACAGTGATAAATTACTGAAAACACACACACACTAAAAAACAAAATTTCAAAAATACATGTGTATATCGTATTTATATGAATTGTAATTAGAAAATTTCAAAACAGTGCCACACAAAAGTCTACATAAATTTGCGTGTTTGTCATAAATTTTGCCAAACGTTGTTTGCTTTTTTTTATTATTTGCACCAGATCCATACAATTATTTCCGCTTAAATTATTATTATTTTTTGTTTTTTTTTTGGGTTTTTAATGCCATTCAACCGTTACATTAACATATTTGACACTTAACCATAAATGGGATTACATGCTAATTTTGAAAGGCCACTTTGTATGAATTTAATAATGCGATACAACATTTATAAATTTAATTTTTTTTATTTATATAGGGTGTTGCGATATACAGTGTTGGGATAAATAATAGAGACCTTTTGTCTTTAGCTCAGTGGGTTAAATAAGGTGAGGTTATATGACGGTCAGGATAATTGTAAACTGTGAGAAAAGCAGTTCGAAGAGATATATGTATGTACTCAACGAAAGAGATGAGAGAAAAGAGGAAAGACCCTTCATAACCTATACCTCAAGAAGATGCCTAATGTCAAACGACATCCCGAAGTGTACTATATATTATAAGTATTCCATATATAGATTGAGGGCAATACAATAGATCGTATGGCTGCCGTAGTCTAGTACCTTTACACGAAAATAAATACAATACCAATAAGTTGTTTGGGTTTCTAGCAATTAGCAACTATATTCGGAGGCCATGTGCACCATTGTCAACAACTGATAGTCTTGTCAGATTGTCAGTTTTGAAACCACTAAATAGATAACCCAATTCTTACATATATATCCTGCCTTTCCTGCGCCTTATTTTGAAGAGGTCACAACCAAAACATTTCAAAAGACCAGGGGAAAATCGTTCTTTTTAGTATCCCGCACTCCTTGCATAGTATTTACGGAACTGATTTCTGTTTTTGAATGTATCAAATAGTGTGTAACAAAGTCGTCATCAAAAGCATCGCAATTAATAAAAATACTGCACTTAGTAAATCTGAATATGAGATATGAACCAATTTAAATAATTCACTAAATTTGTCATATGAAACACCGGGAAAGAGAAAGCCAAATAATCTAAATTAAAAACGTAATTATTTTTTTTAATATAATTTAAATTTAAACAAATGCTTTTTTAATTTCCTTTTCATTTTACCCAATTAAATGAATCCCACACAAATTTTAAACAAAATCTTAAAATAAATATTTCTTTTATTGTGTTTTCCCTCTGTTTCTAATTTTCTATTATAATTGACGATCTAATGGCGTTTGAAAGAATTTTTAAATAATACGAGTATGAATAATTATAAAAGAAATCTATAATTGTTATATGATTTTTAAAATGTTATAAACAATCAAATCAATTAAATGGGATTTTATTTTAAATAAATTCTAGAAAAACGAGTTTAAAACAATCAGTAATTTAAATTATAAATTCAAGACTAATGGGATTAAAAAGAAAAAAGTTCTGAAATTACATATAAGTGATCTATAGTAGCAGGTTATCCAATTCAATACGACGGATCACAGATTGCGGTTAGTGACACAGACAATCAGCAAATGTTCTTCTCTATTAGTGTCTCGGAGAATGGGCAGTTTTTGTTCACCTTATTGATGCCACTGCAGGCTGATGTAAGTACTTGTGTACATCAATTCACTATACAAATGTGTGTTTAAAAAGTTTGCTTGAAGACCTGAATGACAGCCGCATCGTTGGATTAGAATGTAACAGACTAATCATTCGCTTATCCGAAAGTGAACGTTTATCTAAACGTTTGGGTCCTGCGTTCATTTTAAGAACGATGGGAACGATGGGTGTTACAGGTTGTCAATAATAATGTTTCGAACAAAATTTCTTCTAGCAATTAAGATCATTTCTCATTTGGTTGTTACATTAACAAGTAAAATTGTCAAAAATTGTGGCGCGCAGAAAACCCACGAACGAAAATGTGGCTATTTTATGCACCCTAACCATTACCGTCAATTGAAGATTTTGAACTGGTTAGTAAGCTGTAGCAAATTAGAGCAAAGTTCCGCCCAACCAGACTGATTTTAGATTGATTGCTAGTCTATCTACAAAGTTTCCAGTCTCTACGTTTAGCTACAAGAAATTGAAGCAAACAATTTAATTAAGGCCAGAATAGGAGGATAGGAAAAGTGCTGTGTTGCATCATGATAACGCCAGACTACGTACACCTCTGATGATCCGGCGAAAACTATGAGATCCTGTCTGGGAAATTTTCAAGTCTCCACCCACCATATAGGCCAAACACTGCGTCTTCAGATCATCTTTTGTTTCGATCCCTGCAGAACTCTCGGTTCAGGTTTCGCTGAAGTTGTGTGGGAAAATTCAATAAATTTGCATTTCTATTACAATTCTTTCTTCCGAAAATTTATATTTTTTGTTTTAAAGCAAAAATTCTAAAACTTTGCCTTCCATATTGTATTAAAAAATAAAAATAAATTACAATGTTTAAAGTGGAAAAGAGGTGAAATTAATTCGAATTAGGAATATACTTGTTTCCCATTGTTCTGTACATATTTCTATATATTTGTATATCAATTTCTTTCAATCAAAAACATCTTTTTATTCAAACAATTTTCGTTCTGTGTGCCAAATAAGGGCATAAATGTTAAATATACTTAAACATAAATAGATCAATAAATAAAATTCAATTAAAGAAATAAATTCAAGTTAGTTTTCAAAAATTTAAGTGGATAACACTTGAAGAATTTTTCACTTAAAGTGACGGGATAATTTAAATCATCTTTTAAGTATTTTTTTTTTATTGTAATAGCAATAAAACTGAATGCTTAAGTTACCAACACAAAAAAAACTGATAAATTTTCTTTGTTTTAAAAATATTTTTAATTTACACATAATACTTTCAAAATATCTCATGATTTATTTTTTCAAACACAGTATATGCCCAAGCGACCGTTACAAAATAATTTTTATTAGTTGAATCTCTCATAAGGCCGTCTTCCATTTATCTATTGAAAAGTTGGCCACACGAATGTCATTGCACAGCTGATATAAACAAAACCAGTGGCAACTTTCCAATTGGCCACATTGCGTTATTTGTTGTTGCTTTCATCGCTGGAAATAAAATTTCATCAGCGAGAAGTATTCTTTTGCAATTTTTAAATAAATATTTGCACGATTACGTTATATTAGCAGGTATTTCGGAGTAAATTGTTATCTCTTTCATAAATTAAAAGAAAAAATAATTCCTATTTTAGTTTACACAAAGTAAAATGGCGGAAGAATTAATTGTTCAATTCCAAGCCTTGGGCATGAGTGAACAGAAGGCAAAAGAGACTGTGAAAAATGCAAATGTAAGTAAAAATTTGCAATTAGCCTTGGAGCACTGTAAAGGTGCTACATTAGTCGATGGTGTCGGCATGTTGTTGTATCACCTCGCCACTAAAATTAAACCACAATGTGCCGAACATTTACCTCTATTAGTACGTTACATTATTGATAAAAAATTAGATTCTACTATGAGAGTGGACGCTGCATTGGAATATTTATTGAAGCAAGTGCAGAAAAAAGGTCAAACAATTAATTTACAAGAATTGGACCAGGAGTGTGGCGTTGGTGTTGTAGTAACACCGGAAGAAATTGAAAAGGTAGTGCAACAGCAGGTGGCTCAACATAAGGAAGCATTGCTGGAACAGCGTTATCATTTTAATTCGTTTAAAATTATGCAAGAAGTAAGAGAAAAATTGAAATGGGCTGATGCCAAGAGTGTTAAAGCAGCTATAGATGTGGAAATCTTCGATTTATTGGGTCCTAAAACTGAGGAAGACATGAAACCTTTGGCTAAAGGTGATAAGAAAAAGGAAAAGCCAAAATCCAACGAAAAACAGGCTAGTAAAACAGCTGCCAGTAAAAAGGAAGATGAAGCTTCTACCGATGGTGCCAAAACCATAGCAGAATTAATGAAAACCAAAGTACATTTTCATGCTCCAGGAGAAAACTATAAAACAGATGGTTATGTAGTTACCGACAATACAGAACGTCTACTTAAGGAGCATTTGAAAGCCACAGGTGGTCGTGTGCAGACACGTTTTCCTCCCGAACCCAATGGTATTTTACATATTGGCCATGCCAAAGCCATTAATATTAACTTTGGTTATGCTGCTGCCCACAATGGTGTCTGCTATTTGCGTTACGACGACACTAATCCGGAAAAAGAAGAGGAAAAATTCTTTGTAGGCATTAAAGACATGGTTGAGTGGTTAGGTTATAAGCCCTATAAGATTACTCATTCTTCTGATAACTTCCAACAGTTATATGAATGGGCTGTTGTTTTAATACGCAAGGGTTTGGCTTATGTGTGTCATCAAACCGCTGATGAAATGAAGGGTTTCAATCCTAAACCCAGCCAGTGGCGAGATCGTCCTATTGAAGAGTCTTTGCAGCTTTTTGAAGATATGAAAAATGGCAAAATTGATGAAGGTGCCGCCACTTTAAGATTGAAAGTCACTTTGGAGGAGGGTAAAGTGGATCCAGTAGCCTATCGCATTAAGTTTGTGCCTCATCATCGCACTGGTAATAAGTGGTGTATATACCCCACCTATGATTATACTCATTGTCTGTGTGATTCTTTGGAAAATATTACCCATTCATTGTGTACGAAAGAGTTTCAGTCGAGAAGATCCTCTTACTATTGGTTATGCAATGCTTTAGACATATACTGTCCTGTACAGTGGGAATATGGCCGGTTAAACATGAATTATGCTTTAGTATCGAAACGTAAAATAGCGAAATTAATTACCGAGAAAATTGTAAATGACTGGGATGATCCTCGTTTGTTTACCTTAACCGCCTTGAGAAGACGTGGCTTCCCCGCAGAAGCAATTAATAATTTCTGTGCTCAAATGGGTGTTACAGGAGCTCAAATATCTGTGGATCCATCAATGTTAGAAGCTGCCGTAAGAGATGTCCTTAATGTTACTGCGCCACGCCGTTTGGTCGTATTGGAACCACTAAAGGTTACTTTAAAGAATTATCCTTATGATACTCCTATTGAAATTGAAGTACCGAATTTCCCTCAAAATCCTGAATTAGGTACTCACAAAATCACTTTGGATCGTGTGATATACATAGAACAAAGCGATTTTAAAATGGAACCCGAAAAGGGCTATCGTCGTTTGGCTCCCAACCAGAGTGTAGGCTTAAGACATGCCAATTTGGTTTTGTCTCTTAAAGAATATATAACAGATGCCACTGGTGCTATTGAACTTGTTTGTGAATGCGAGTCTACGGATACTGCAGAAAAACCGAAAGCCTTTATTCAGTGGGTTGCCCAGCCTATACCAATCGAGGTACGTTTGTATGAGTTGCTATTTAAACATAAAAATCCCGAAGACCCTAACGAAGTACCCGGCGGCTTTTTATCCGATATTAATCCAAACTCTAAAACCGTATTGCAATCTTATGCTGATCGTTCTCTGGCTGATTGTAAGGTGTACGATAAGTTCCAATTTGAACGTATTGGTTTCTTTTCGGTAGATCCGGATACCACAAAAGAAAAAATTGTGTTCAATCGCACTGTGGGTCTTAAAGAGGATGCTGGCAAAAAGTAAAAGAACATCATTCAGAATCTATTATAAAAGCAAACTAAAAGCTTTAGTCACAGAAATTGTATAAAAATAACGTTTTACATTTTTATAACGAATAAATATTTTATATCATACCTTGATTATTGATCCTTTTTGGATTTTTTATTAACCGCTAAAAAATAAATTTATTTATAAAACGTACATATAACAAATTAAAATTCGTTAAATAACTTTTTGGTTTATAACGTTTAACCCTGTCCCTGTCTTCTTTACCCTATTAGTCTTCGTCATTTTCCATTTCACTTAAACTTTTATTCATTGGTACTGTTTGTAATTTTAAAACATTTAGTTGCCCCAGTACTAGAATTTCATCAATAGCTTTTTTGGCAAAAAGTTTCTGTTCAGGTGTCAGTTTACGAAATTCACATGCCCATGTTTGACCAAATAGATCAGCTTCATCCATTATACTGCAGACGTCTCTTAAGTGAGCTCTGTTATATGGCTCTTGAAATCTTAAACGAGTTCTGTTCCTTTTATTTAAACCTGAAAACAGTTTTATCCGTTTGCTGGTATTTTCTAATTTTATATTATTTTTTAAACTATTGTCTTGCGCTTGAATTGACGTGTTATTATTAGTTTCATTGCACAATTGTTTTCCTTCGGTTTCTGCCAAGGGTGAATACTCAATTAAATTTTCAATTTCCGTTACAGGTTTCTGTTTGTTAATCATTAAAGGGTTTTCATAATGAAGATTTTGTACACGATTTGCGATTTCTTCTTGGTTCGTGCTTTCTGCCTGTAGTGTCTTGTTATCTTCCAAAATCTCGCATTTAGTTACTGCAAGACTCTGTCAATTTTTAAAACACGATTTAAAAATAACGGTTACAGAATGTGATTGAGGTTATTCGTCATGCATGACTAACTTACTGGTTTGATTAAACTTACCATCAATGTCATATCGCCATTATAGGTCTCGTCTATTGTTGACATAGCACTGCTGTTATGGTATTTCTCTTGATTTAGCAGAAACGACAAATGATCAAAATACCATAGAGTAGGATTATACTCTTCACTTGGCTGTTCCTTTTGAGTCTGACGTATTTTACGTACTTCACGATTGAAATTCGAACGAAATGTATTAATTTTACGTTTTACAGAATCTTGATTAGCATCTGGTTCAACTTCTTGCAATTTCTTCACCAATTTATTCCAAGCTTCCGAACGGCTTTCACGATTATTGTAGTTCTCATCTCTTGTATTCCACAAACAGGGCAGAGTGCGATAAATATCAATGAATTCAGTCCAAAATTTTTTATTTGCTGTGATTGCCATGATCAAAATCTTTAAAATTTTGCTAAAACACACAACAACAGCACAATCATAACCAAAACATACTTTGAGTCATACAGCATGCATTATGGCCGACTGAAGTAAGCATGACATTATAGGCTAACCTTTTCACTCAAATGCCAAATAAACGTTCTTAAGTAATGTTGTCTCTCTTATGCCAAAATAAAGCAAATAATGATAACAGCTGTTTTGTGTTTACATCGGCTGAAGGGCCGATATAAAAAATATGAATTTTGTAAATAACAACACACAGTTATATGTAATTTTCTTTTAAATCACGTATAAAAGTTCTTATTATTTGTTTATTAACTATTTCTTGCCTTCTACCATAATAATGTGGTAGCCAAATTTTGTCTTAATTGGTGGATCGGTGTACACAGGATTATTAACAGTTGATATGGGCAATGCAAATGCGGCATCTTGAAAGGGTCCCACCATGGCGCCACGTATTTGCCAACCTAAATCGCCACCTTGTCGTGCTTTATCTTCACTGTAAGCGGCTGCCACTTCAGGAAATTTCTGGCCAGCTTTTAGTTTTTCCATGGCCTCCATAATTTTGCCCTGCTTTTCACACAAAATATGTCTTACTTTAACGGCATTTCCACCCTTCTTTTCTTTGCCTGTTGGAAAGTAAACAAACCATGTTGAGTATAAAATATTAAAAGAAATTATTCTTAATTACCCTTCTCTTCAGCAGCAGCACCGCCCTTTTTGCCTCCAGCGGAGCCTTTGCTGTCCTTACCACCTTTACTATCCTTTTTCGGAGGCATTTTATTTTTAGGTTGATCTCACAATTGTTTTCCAAAAAAAAGTAAGGTTATGTTTACAATTTATATTAAATGTCAATTTAAATAGTAATGCCAAGTTTAACTAAAAATTCAAGAAATGATTGGCAACACAATGTGTGCAATTTTTTCTATTTCGTTTAATTACCAGCATGACAAACCTAATAAATTATATTTATCTCTTTCCTTCTTGTGCATTGTGATACAGATTTAATTTGGTAGTTTTTGTCCTTTGTGAAATTGTTATTGTCCCTCTCTCTTTTCTATAAGTGAACTGAAAAAATACAGTTCATCAAGCATTTTGTCGTAAGTGAAATTTTCATTTTAATTCCATAATTTTATTAATAATATTATAAAATTTTATTTAATTTAAAAAATTTTGTGCGTAGACTCGTTATATATTGCTAAAGCAACAGTAAACCGTTAATACAATGCCTAAAAATAAGGGAAAAGGTGGCAAAAATCGTCGTCGTGGTAAGAACGAAAATGAATTCGAGAAACGTGAATTGATTTTCAAAGAAGATCAGCAAGAATATGCACAAGTTACAAAAATGTTGGGAAATGGCCGTCTGGAGGCAATGTGCTTTGATGGTGTTAAACGTCTGTGTCATATTCGGGGGAAACTAAGAAAGAAGGTAAGTTTGCCAATTATTATCATTTTTATTTATAAAGCTAGAGAACAATAGAATACAATATATATGATATGATTAAAGATATTGTGGAAGAGAATTTTATATTGCATTATATTATGGCGGACAATTGTATTCATATGTACATATTTGTGTACAGGTCTTATATTTGTTGTAAATTTTGCATGAATGTGTGGCAAAATTGTTTTGCGTTGTTTGTCTATATCAAGGAGATCCGAGAATTTGCTTGACTATCTGTCCCCCCATTTGAGGTGGTGTTTAGTCATTGCATTATATATGACGTTAAATGTTTACAACGAAAACATCAGTTGTGAGCAACGTGAAACGTATTTTTCTCTTTTTTTTTTCAACAATTTTAACAGATATTTTGTCAAATTTTAACTACAATTGACAAATTTTATGTGCTGCGCACTTAATGCTTTTCATATTTAAACATTGTTCTAAATTTTAGTATGAATAGTCTCTATTCGTTAGAGAAGTTACTTTGGATTAAGGCATTCAGTATTTCGAATATTGAAATTCATTTTTAGTTGATCAGTTAGAGTATTGTGTAGTTTACATCGAAATAAAGAATATTCGTGACCTAAAAGTTCTCTTGCTTAAATTTATTTAATTTAATATTACTTTTTATCAAAATTCCAAAAGATGCTATAGAATTTCCTCCGCATAATTTATTTTTTATTATAAACATTTAAAGGTTTAAGTTTAAGTTTGTTTAAGTGGAAACAATATTTGCTTTGGTCATGTAAAGCCAAAATTATAAATAAAATTACTAGAATAAAATGGGAGACTGAAATGCTTTACAAGACTTGTTAACTGGCATGTTTTGAAAGCTGTTTGCTTAATTGTAATACGCGAAGCTACTTGAGAATCATTTCATTGGTAGAAACTTTTCAAGAGAATAAAAACCTCGTTTTGACATATCTTTACCTAACTTACTTATGGGTTTACAGCTGCACTAATTTTTCTGCAAAATCTGAATTCTATAAACGATAGACTTTATATGGTGACATCCATGCTAGCCTTTTAAATGTGTCAATATAATAACCTCAAGTACCTCCTTTTTGTATATATATGTATTATATGTATAAATAAATAACAAATTTCAATATTAGACTATTTAAAGAATGTTTTTGCATTCTAATGAATCATATCGTTGTATGTCGTTTGGTTTGAATTAGGAATTCCCTACGTTTTTGATTTTAAAGCACTTGTTGAAACTTGATGCCTTTGGTCTTACAAAGTACATTTAAATGTTTTACCAAATTTTAGTTCCATATTGGTTACGTCTTTCTTAATGAACAATCCATCACGTTGTGTTGCCAGAGAGATAAGGACTTGCGATTAACTACGCTAAAGGCATTTTGTAGATCTAGAATCACGAAATCTCAATTACTCAGTACAAACATATGTAAGTGTAGTTAGAAGTTTGGAGCAGTGTAATCCCCTAAGATGCCAATTGAAGTTGTAGTATCAGGAGTAATGTCTCAAGTGACTGCGTTTCTCCCTAATATATAATCATGATATGATTTCATATGATTTAAGATTTCAATAGGTGCTTAACTATTGTCAGAAGTTCAAACGCACCAGGTCAGTTTCTCTCACTGGACAGAATGCGATGTGTGGCGTTGATATATTTCATTTGAATTTAAAATTTTGATTAGATTAAGCATTGTCATTATTTCTATTTGATAACTATAATATATTTTATATCTCGCTATTATTTAAAGCTAAAACATCACAACATGAGATATTTTTTGTAACAAAATTTATTAAAGAAAATATTTTTCGGGTGCAATCTTTGGATTCTATTGCGGGCAATGATTTCACAATCATTTAATAACTTTACGTATTGGTTTACCAATATTTTTTTACCAAGTCATTCTTACATATGTTTAAGATATTTTTGCTTTCTTTCATTTACTTAATAATGCAAACTCTTTTACTCTTACGTTTTGTGTACTTTTATTTATATAATTATTTGCTTATTTGTTTGTTTTAATTAAGGTAGCAATCTTGTAAATGTGAATTCTGATTAACACAAACCAATTCAGAGATATGAAAAAAAAACTTATTTAGTAAGTTCTAAAAATATATGTTTGATTTAAAGATGTTGAGTTGTTTGCGGTAAAATTTAAAATTATAAACCTTCCTAAAGCTAAATGCGTCTTTTTGTATACCTAAAGTACCTAAATTCATATAAACAACATAAGCCTTGATAATAAAATTGTTTTCTCTTCTATCCGCTCTTCTATCGGCTTTAACTATTCCTTAGTCAATGTAGTCTGCCTTGATGTATCGAACAATGTTTTCTCATCCGTAGAAGACAACAATAGTTCTTTCACAGCTGAAAGAATTTTTAGTTTAGAGCATCGCGAAATGTGTTCCACACTGGATGTGATTGGCCATAGGCTTGTCTAGACCTGTTAATAAGATTCATAAGGTATTTTTTTATATTACAATAAATGTAATTTTAATTTACAATAAATAAAATATATTAACGTTCCAACTTAAAGACACACTCAAAAGTAGTTGTAATAACTCTTGAATTTGTGATCTATTTGAAATGATTACCTGTTATTCAATACCTTAGGAATGCACAGTGTTTTATATACATGCACGTGTTAATTAACTGCTGTGCTTGAGAAAAAGTAATTTTTAGGAGATGCATGAAGTGTAGTTGTTAACGATGCTAGATCATTGTGCTCTAATATGTTTCACTATATATATATTTTTTTTGTTAAATAAATAAATAACACGTACTGTGTTAATCTTTATTACTTATAAACAAATTATATAGTTGAAATTATTTTATTTGCAATTCAAGATTAAATTTCCTTAACTATCTATTATTTGTTTGCCGATGATTTATACGGTCTTAACTAATATGTTCAATTAATTGCAGTATATGAACGTATATTCTTTTAAACAATATCAGTGGCTATTTATTATCTAATCAATTAGAAAGAAAGAAAGAAAGAGAGAATGTCTAACCGAACAAAGTTTTTAATTTCTTTAAAACTCAAGTCGCTTGCTGTCAAAGTTTTATAAATTAATAACCTTTTGATACACTTGTACAAGGACGACTTGTTTTCTTTCTTTTAAATTAGTCTGCCTGTCTCTACAAAAAGAAATATTAAATTTTAATAAACTGGAGGAGATTAGATAAAATTTATAGATGAATTATACTGTAATACCGGTAATTCGCATTTAATGCAGCAGCATTAGTATTTTTTTCTCAGAAGACCATATTTGCGATACATCTGTGTTGTAGACAGATAGTAAACTGGAAAGGAAATTTGAAAAGTTTTTTTTCCTTGAACTACTAGCAAATATAATCACTCAATACTTTAACACTCTTGTTGTAACGTTTTTCCATTAGCTCTACCCTTTCGTTAAATAATGTTTACGAAAAGTTTCCAAAATATTCATACGTTATTTAACTACAATAGAATATGCTCATTTACCGAAATCTTACAGTAAGAAGTGGTTCCCATGCCGTTTTCCAAAATCAAAATCTGGTGATTTTGAAATCTCCCCTATCCCTTTGTGCAAAGGCGTACTCTCTGTCTAAGCACCTAATCGATCACCCGGAAGAAGTGTTGCCAGCTTATCAGTAGTCCTATTGTTCCACATATGTAACAATGACCTGAAACCCTGTACCTGTTCAGGATTCTTATGAAAGCCTTTATACAGAGTAAAATGAGCCTTTATACCTTAAAGGTAGTTTGACTACCTACATAGATAACTAACGCATCTCCTGGCGCAATCTGTTCCCAGGCCAGACCCCCCGCTGCCTCTTTGATCGCAAACACCACAGCCTGGAACACTCTGCACTCATCAGCCTTTTATACCTTTCATCTGTACAAACCGCATACTCTGAACGTATACTCCGTAAAACCTGGGCTTAAGGTCCGAATGCTTAAGATGTTATCGAAATCTTCACATATTCAAACTCCTATAAAGACTCTCCTCAAATAACCTAAAAAAAAGTCCCTTCACCATTATGTCCATCGGTAATAGTCTCAAAATCGTCTGGAACGAAACCTGAGGAATATCCCTAATTGCTCCCGATATGCTCGAAAGACATAACTTTGCACGTTGTCAAACAACTTTCTTCGACTAGTCCTCTCTCTAGTCAGTTTAGCATGACGAATACAATTTCTCTCAAATAACCAGTGAAATAATCTTCCTTTCCTCAAGTTTGAAGTGCATCATGATGCTGTTCACAAAGAGACCTACAAGAGACCTACTACCTACTCTCCTACTCATAAAAAATCGATTAATTATTAGCTTTTTGATAATTTTATTTTTTTATTTCTAATTTTCCTAAGCATTCCGTTCGAAATGATCTTTGCCCTAATTTTCGAAAACACTTCAAAATGTGCTGTCAATTATCTTACGGAAGCAAAATTAGTAACATAACTACATATGTACATTAGTTGATAGTTAGTTAGTTATTGATATTTGTTTTTAGCCAATTTTAAATTGTTTGAAACATCTGAGTGTATGTCGAAATATGATTTCTTTTTTAATTTAAATGTCAGGTAAAGCGATAAGTTGGGTTCTTTTTTAATTTTTCTTTTTTTGTTTAGACTTTGCACCTCATCATCACTTAGTATTTTGCTCAATTATTCTTTTTGTCTTATAAATATAATTCAAAATTTTAAAAAAGGGGGACTGACAAACCAGCAGCCGGTTTGTTGCGATGAGCCGAAAATAAGGTGTATGTTTAGATATTCTGATTGTTAAGATATGAATGACTAATTTCTTTATGGAATTTCACAATATTTTTCGCCTAACTCATGTTTGTCTAATCATAAATTAGATTATTTAAATTGAAATAAAAGTCATTCTTATTAAGTAGAATATTTTTATTTTTAAAATAAAACTTTAAGATTTTTATCTTTAATTTTTCTTTGGTTTTGTCTTACAAAATAATTTACAAGAAATACTTAACAACTAATGAGATTTACAATTTACAAAATATAACTAAACTTACAATTAGAATTTAAATTTAAACTTAATTTGAGTATTTTTTTAGTCCTTTTTTATTTGAATTGAATACTATTTAGGTTTTTTAAAAGATTTTTTTGTTTTTTGATTATTCAAAATGAGTGGCTGTACTTATGATTTGTTGAATCCAATCTGTAAAGGCTGACACTCTTACAAATACCGAAGGTGCATTCTTTTGCCCACATGGCATTTTACCCCAAGATACAATACCGATTATAGTTTGTATGGCATTACCATACATATCGTATTCAGTTTGTATTAGTGGTCCACCGGAATCGGCTGTACATATACTGACGCCACCCGTTAGAGGGCCAGTACATAGATTTGTATCATGCAATTGCATGCCGGATGCTGCTAAAACCTGTTCACACAGCTCCATATCCAAAATTGGCATATTAGCCTGTTGTAATTTGTGGGGAAATTTCGGTACAATGGTCATTGAAACATTACCCCAGCCGTAGAGTGTGCCATAACCTTCTGGCATTGCATCTTGTTCGGGTAAATTTACTGGCTGCACAAATTTATCGAACACTAAAGGCTCTTTGGTGTATATAAGGGCAATATCGTAGGGGTTAACACCGCCCAAAAATAATTCATGCCTTACATAGTAGTCTATGTGGCGAAGCTGTACCGAATGAGATTCACTGCGCGAGTGAATGTCATGACAACCAGCCACTATGACAGAATTGGCCACCATTTGGGGATTGGTTAGGCAATGAGCTGCAGTTAGAATCCAATTTTCATTGATAATTGTACCCGCACAGTAGTGCACAAGACCATCGTCGGGTGTCATTAACTGTATGGACACTACATAGGGAGCTGAGTGAGGTTCTGCTTCACGCTTGGCCAAAAACTTTCTACTCCAAAAAGTTTGTTCGGTTTCCAACGAAGCAATGCGATTTTCTAAAAATCCATAAGCCAAACGTGTTGTTGATGTTAGGCCTTGTATACGTAGACCGCCATTACCGCCGCCGCCGCCGCCGCCTTTTCTCAACGGCAACGAATTTGAGTTGCTTGCTAGGACCACCATTGGTAATAGAGTTGTTAATACTAACATATAAATATATTGCACACAAGTTGTCATAATTCCTTCTTCGATAACGTTTAAACACGGTGTACACGTTAATATATCCGTTTTGTATAAATTTTGATTTTAATAACATATGAGTCAATATAATTTGCAATAGTTATCTTGTCTGTTTTCTTCTTCTTGCACGTTTATTGTAACTTTTTTTACTTTTATTTAATTCGTTTTTTGAGTTTTTCTTTTCTTGCTAACAACGTTCTTTTCTATTGCTTTTCTTATTTCAAATTAACTTAAATCGTAAAATTGAGTCTTGTATTTATAACCAAATAAAAATTTGTTTAAAGAGAAACCTTTTAATTTCTCTTCGCTTAAAATGTATAACACGAACAAATACGATTTGTTATCGTTTTTGCCAAAAACTGTTAACACGAGCATTTTAATCAGATTTCAAATGCACGTTATGAGCCTTCGGTGATTCGTTATCAGTTAAAAATTCAAAAAACGGTATATTCACGCTTTTTGTAGATTGACTCTCTTTCTTTGGGTCTGTTGTTAAACACACCCTCCCCCTTTTCCTCCTTTACTTGCAAAAAAATAATTTGTTGGTGTTTTAAGTTTTTACCACACAGGTTGATTAATTATAGAAATGAAAACCTTTTGAAACATTTTTATTTCAAATAAATGCCTTTATTATGAGTCAAACAACATAGTATTGTAAAAAAAGAGTCTATTAAACTGGAATGAATATTACTTGTCATACTAGATAAATGCTAGTAGCCTGCCCCTCTAGTTAAAATTTCGTTCAAATATAGATGGTAAATTCATAAATTTCATTTGTATTTTAGTGGGAAGCACCTGCTGCTGCTACGATATTTTATTGTGTGCAAATGTTATTACGATATATTAAATATTTTTCGTCATAAAATAAATATTCGTTCGTCTGTTACGTTCTTATCACTTCTGTTTGCAACATTATCTTTAAATTTTTTCCTTTTATTGTATGTATGTTGACATTTAAAAATTTTGTATTTTATAGTTAGAATTTTTGTCTGCAACTTTCCCAGTCACACGTCTAATATTATCATCAAGCGTTTGAAAGTACTTCATTTTTGCAGCGTGACATTCGTAACATTTTTACGCGATAACTGCGTACAACAACAACTTCCACCTCTAATCGTGTAATCAATTATAAGTTTTAATAGTTGTACTTTGATTTTAAGTGTTGGGGAAATTATATGCGTAAGATGATTTCAAAATGTTGTCTTTTTCTTAAAATAGATAAAAATTTCATGCGATGTTTGCGTTAGTTTATAAGCTTCATCTGAAATCTAACCGATTCCATTTAAAGGCATTTTTTTAATATCAGTTTCGACAGCAAGCTTAAAACGTATTGACTAAAAATTAAAATGTTTTTAAATAGGATTTTGTATGCAGCAACTACAAATCAAAATGTCGTATTTAAGGAGTACACTCCAAAAAAAATTAGGCATACTTCTAAGCTTACATATATAGTCGATAAAAGCGATAGACGGCAACCAAGTTCTAGCACTTAAGACGCAATTCCCCATCAAAAACCCACTAATACTCCAAAAGATTTGATCCTTAGTTTCACGAACCATTCCGTTGTAGAGCAATTTAACCTGATCCATGGTAGCCTCGAAATTCCCCAGTCTCTCTATTCTACCCCGATGAGTCAACTCCTAGTCTAGTCACTCGAAGAAGTGTCTCTGGGGAGGTGTAACCCTACGCTCAGGTTCAGGTTTGCATATCTGAAAGAAAAGTGGGCCAATTGGGGAAATGATTTGAGTTTTTGTCAGAAAAGCCAAAGAAAACGCAAATCTTAGGCCTCGTCCTATAAAGACGATTCGGGCATTAGTAAAAAAAAATGTAATCAAAATAATTTCACCATTACATTTAGTTTATATAACGAAAAGTATATGTCCAAATTTTTTCTTGGATATTCCTTAATAACTAAACAAAAAATTTTGTTCTCTGTTGTGAATAGGGCTTTGCTTAAACATATACCATACCATCCATATACGTTTTGTTTTTTAAATTTATTATTGCGAAATTATTTGTTAAATAATTTTATCGGTTTTAATTGTCTTTTATTTTATTTATTTTTTATTGTAAAATTGTTATTTAATGAATTTTTATCATTCTCCTTAAAAGGATTTCTTTTTGAACAAACACTCTAAAATCATAACACTCTTATCAATAGTCAATCAACCACTTAAAACGTGGTTGTAAAATACGCAGCACCGATAAAAGTCATTAAAATTTTAAACATTTTATTTTTATGAAAATTTCTTAATTAGTATGGCAATAATTATCAATTAATAAATATTTTTGACATGAGGAATTTTATTTCAAGGATTTTGTTAGCTTTATAATAGAAATGTTTAAAAATAAGAAAGCATTGTATTTTAAGACATATTATGGCTTAAAATAGATGATTTTAACCTAATTGAAATTAAAATGTGACACTATATGTTTATTACACCAGTGTAGTCGATAATGTCTGAATTAGAATTGAACTGAAACCAATGACAGGGAGATCATTGGTAAGCGATCTGCACAATTTCCCTGAGTCAAATCTCATTTGGAATTTACAAGTTAAACTGACTATCAAACAAAGAACTTCTTCGAGGACTTGTTTACGATTTAGTCCTCAAATATACTCATCATAATATATAAAACATAGTGTGTTTTATGTATGTATGTATTTATGGTCCATTTCTTTGAAACTGCGCAACAGACTCTGGTTCCGCTACATGGTAAATCCCTGCAGAAAACTGTCCTAACTATTAGTCCCCTCAAGACACAAAAAAGCCCCGCCAAAAACGCTGTCAAAATTCTACTACATTCCGTTCTCATTTTTAGAATCCGTTTCGTTCTAGAACGTTTCAATCTGAATTGTAGTTCGTCGATGATTTCGATATAACCGACCGCTGCATCAGGTTCGCATCTGCCTTTGTCAACTTATCTGTAGTATTATTGTTCTACACTTCAAAATTTCCCGGATTCACAGTACTAACCTGTAGCACTCCAGCCCTGGTACAGACTGATATAAAACTCTAGTTAACTTAGTACTCTACCAGTATATGCAGAAGTAGTTTTATAATCATCTACAACAAGGTCTGAAGAGTACTCTTTACGGCATCATACATCTTTGCATCTTACCCAACAACTTTTTCCGTACTTTTGTTTCTAAAGCCTACTATGCAACCATATGTGAGAAACGGTAGAACCACAGACTCATAAACCCATTTCAGCACCCAATCTCCTGCTTAATCACCTTGAGCCACTTCTTCATTCTCCATACAGGGCGGCTTTCCATCCAGAAAGAGACAAGACAGTACAAAATTTATGAATTTATACTGCCTGGAGAAAAGAACCAAACATGCAAGATAGTTTCATAGCTGGTTTAGCATTATTTGTTGTGACTTCTTGGCCTTCATAAAGTGGTAAAAATAATTATTTGTAATGTAATACACTTCGATATTATGATTCGATAAGTTTTCTAGTAAATTTTGTTGTGATTAATTCCAAAGTCTACTTTTATTTATTTGAAATGTATTTTATACTGACCAGATGACCACTCGATTCGTCATTTGAATGTGGGGTAAGTTTGTTATCTTTTTCCTAACATTCCAACAATGTTTTATTCAATCATTTGAATATTTCCGACCATCATTCATGAGCACACACTTGGTTGTAGCGTGTTCTTACGTTCATGTTTACGTCATATTCTATTCTATAGAAATTTATAATCATATGCTACGCTACGTACGCTACGACTATTTAATATTTTAAATTAAAAAACAAATCTATCGCTATTCGGGTTTTTGATAACAATTTATTGTAGGAATATTTTTATATACGATCACGGGCTGGCGACACTTTTGCTTTTGTTTTGAATTCAAATTGTGTCATATTAAGGCATTTAGGGATATTTGCTAACAATTAAAAAATTATTATAATATAACGGAAATTATATATGACTGTGTCACATACGGTCATAACGGAAATATTTTCAATTATTTATTCCGCTGCAGCAGTGTGATGGTTTTAATCTATGTTTTCCTTTGACTTGAGACATTCAACAAGTAATTTACAAATTATTATTCATTATCGTAAATTTTTTTTTTATGTGTTAGGGCAGGTCTTCTCTATTTGCATAATTTCTTTATCTTACCGAATATTTACAGTGTGTATAGTAGTACTTAGCACTATAATTTGTTTTCTTTCTGTGTTCCGTAAATGATTTCATAATTTATTTTTAATAGCTGTAAAGTTTTTATTAATTTATTTATGAAACAACCAAGCAAATAATGAGTTTTAGGAGGTGTTTGATAGTCTCCAACCTCTCCTCGTTGCGATACACCCTGCATTAGTCTGGGTGGGATCTATTCGAGATCCTTGTCAGTGAAATAATACACAATGCCTCGTAAAAAACATAGAAATGAGTCTGACTCTATCTGAATTTAGCGGCAAGCCTGTTCTAACACGTTTGATTTATTATCCTTCTCCCAGACCCATCTATCAACAAGCCCGTAAAAGTAGCAGATTGAATTCTTTAATTGTTCTCAGAAAGTAAATCTACCCTAGCGAGAGCTCCCACCGTCTCGTTCCAGGGTATATCGCCATGTCCTGGAACGCAGACAGATCCGATCTGTTCCAAAGGTTCTTATAGAATCCTTATAATCACGAAGCAGTCGTAATTGGTCGATCCATCCTCAGCGTTTCTGCTTCTTCTACCAGGCTCGTCTCCCGTCAAGTCCCTAGAAGTAGCAGATTGAAGCCTTATGGAAGAATTAACAGAACGTTAGTTCGTTTTCAGCATATCAGACGTAATGCCTTTAGGACACAATGTTAAATCGCCCTTGGAAAGTAAACTTTACCTAGCGAGAGCATCCGTGGTCTCGTTTCGAGATGTACCGTTGTCCTAAAACCTGAGAGAGACAGATCCGGTCTGGTTCATAGGTTCCTATAGACTCCATACAATCATGAACCATTTGTGATTTACACCAAACCGACGTAATGGCTCTTAATACCAGCTACGACTACAAAAGCTCAAGGTAGCAAAAGGCTCAAGTTCGAGAACTTTACAGAAAGCTTCAGCCCTTATGCCCCATCCAATTTAGACTCACCCTTCCAGAGTGCCGTATCTCTCAAACCAGTCAGAAACATCGCTTCGTGCGCTATATAACCGGTGGTTTTATATTGAAGTCTGGTCTCCACTTCTAGGAAGCAGATTTCCAAAACACCCGAGTGTCTTGCCGCACATTGCTTGACATACAGAGGCTTAAACGTATAATTGGACACTAGACATGAAATTATTTAACAGCCGATTTTTCCACTTTAATGAAAATATTTTAAGAAAAAAAGTGTTGATTTGGATTTATAGGTAATCAAAACAGCTTTTAAACGAAGTATAATACTTAGTATTTTTTATTTACATTTTTTTTTTAAAAGAAAAAAGGAAACAAATTAGCGAATTTTATGTCAAGCGCATAATTGGACAGTCAAATAAAAGGTGTTATTTTAACAGTTGGAAAGAAAACTTTTTGCTTTTTTTACTTCTTTACTTTTTCCAAACGTAGAGGCATCAACGGCACGAGATGGGCATAAAGTTCGGGGGTTATGTTGCTCCATTCTCGCCTAATACCTTGTTCCAACTGCTCCACTGTGCTGATGCTAGATTTATAGGGCTTATGGCAAGTTTTTCCCAAACAAGCTCAATAATGTTTAGACCAGGGGCCTGTGCCGGTGTTTGGAGTACTTTTGAACAATTATGCATAAGCTACAGTTTCGCAACGAACTTCGGATCGTTGTCCTGGTAGAAACAAATGAGTCCAATACACTCAAATTATCGGCACTTTGCTTCACATTTCTTTTTAAAATATCCAAATATTGGAATGGATTCATTGTACTGTCTTTATAATGAACACACCATACTACTGCATTGAAAACACATCCTCATACCAATACCGACACTCCCTCATGCTCGAAAATAACCTGAGCATTGTTAGGCAAAAACTCAGTATTTGGCTAACGCCGAATGTACTGCTTTGCATGTGTTCCATGTAGGTTAAATTAACTCTCATAAGTAAAATATACCTATGTAGGTGCTAAGTAGGTACTATGCTGGTACTATACATGTGCGAGTGAATTTAACATTCATTATAAAGACAGTAAAATGGATCCATTCCAATATTTGGACATTTTAAAACGAAATGTGAAGCAAAGTGCCGATAATTTGAATATATTGGACACATTTGTTTCTACCAGGACAACGATCCGAAGTATGTTGCGAAACTGTAGCTTATGTATAATTGTTCAAAACTACTCGAAACATCGGCATAGGTTCTTGATCCCAACATTATTGAGCTTGTTTGGTAAAAACTTGCCCATAAGCTCTATAAATCTAGTATCAGCACAACTGCTCGTTGAAACAAGGTATTAGGCGAGAATGGAACAACATAACCCCGCAATTTTATGCCCATCTCGCGCCGTTTGATGCCTTTACGTTTGGAAGAGGTAAAAAAGGCAGAAGATTTAGGTTCCAACTGTTAAAATACCGCCATTTATTTGACTATCCAATTATGCGTTTGACATGATATTCGCTATTTTTTTCCTTCTTTCTTTTTAAAAACATTTTTATTTAAAAAATACTAAGTATTATTATACATTGTTTAAAAGCTATTTTAATTGCCACATCAAAATTTTTTTGAAGTATTTCCATTAAAGTGGAAAATTCAGCTGTTGAATAATTTCATGCCTATTGTCCAATTATAAGTTTGAGTCACTGTATACGTAAATTGGGCGGGGTCGGAGAGAGCAAAGTGTCAAATGCAGCCTTTTTTTCATTCCGGTGAAAACTCTTATTAAAAGCACTTGACGAAAAGTCCCCAACTTTTATTCATAGAATTTCTACCCTGAATTGTAAAGTTGACATGCAGTCAGCACATGCCACTTGTCCTCAGGTACCAACCCACACGCACAGCCCTCTGTCTCACTAATGTCCATGTCCATGTCCAGCCACTCAGTTCAATTCCCCTAGTATGGTTCTCATTGCCAGACGAACGCCTGAATACCTGGCATTCGTGTCAAGACCTAAGATAACTGAAATGCTACTTCCCAGCAATAGCACCGTATCCATACACCTTAAAAATGGTTCCCTAAACCTACAGTAGATACTAGCCACAATCATCCTCACAAAACACTTAATCTGTACGCACACCCCCATTGGCTTTTACTAACTAAGCTACAGTTCAAGTCCGGGCCAACAACTAAAACAGCCGAGTTTCCCCCTTCATTAGTAAATACGCGGATCCCACCCGGTAAGCCCCTGAAGTGTACGGTTCCTGTACCAGAGCAATAGAGCTCCCTGACTCAAAGATAACCTCGCACATGATCACGTACGCACCCTAACCGTTAAGTTGCAGCTACTTAACCATCCACCCTCATGGCATACGTAGGGCAACCTGACTATAGCATTAAGTGCCCTGACAGCATGCCCTTCAGCGCATTGGTGCACCGCGACGCTAAATGGCACGTTTGCCCGCAACGGCGACTCGCTGAAAGACTCAATGTAGCACCTGCTAACTCCCAATAGAGCCGATGTGACATACGATCCTTCAGGTTCATCTTATACATATCCGTCATGAAATCTTCAATCTGGATCTCTGGACTACTACCCTAGGAACTAATACCACTGGCTTAGGCAGAGCCATCGGAGCGCAGACTGAAGCAGCCACAGGCGTAACAACAGGGGCTACAGAAGCCGCATTATAGACGTCGAGTCTACAGCGAAAGCGCTCGTTTTCGGCTGCTAGCGTCATCAGCATATCCTCGTAGTGCCCGGCATACTCCACGACTAGTCCAGAACTATCGGAAGTTCAATAAGATCACAAGGTAGTGTTGCATATACACAGATGACGGCATCATTTCGATCCAGAGTCGTCTCTGCAAGCCACAGTTGTTACGTTAGCTGTACAAACGAATGGAATAATTAATAAATACAACTTATTATTTGTTAAAATACGGGTTCTTACCTTGTTACTTCTTACTAGGAACTCATAGTTTGGCAGATGCCATCTATCCATTGTTCCCAGTGGCAAGGCGAGGGCGACCAAGAGATCAAATAGCGGAATGATAGAGTCGTCTTTGCAAGCCACAGTTGGCATGCTAGATGTACAAAAGAAAAGAGTGATTGATTAATAAATACAATGGATTGTTGTAAAAATATAGGTTTTTACCTTGTTACTTCTTTCCAGGAACTAACAGTTTTGGGGATGCCACATATTCATTGCACCCAATGGTAAGATGAAAGATCAGATAGTAGGATGACAGAATCTGACTCCGCACAAGTACTGTCCGTAGAAATGGGAACAACTGAAGCAGTCATCTCTCTAAAAGACCGTCATGATGTTGGTGTGAAATTCTTGACGATTTCGTTTTTCTCAACAATGAAGCCTCACAATGAGGACACCAGATTATCATCTATCGGTCCAATAATTCTGATGTTGGTTTTTCCGTTTTTGTTCCTACGAGTGAGGGTGAATATGACAAGAACTTAGTAAAAACTCGTTACTCAGTGATCCAGTCTGGGTTACAAATTGGATGAGGTTGAGTAACACGATTTTAATGGGGTCGAATTTTTCGCACAAACAGCAGTTGTTGACCATGATTTCACATACCTAATGCAAGGATGGAAATTAGGGTAATTTTTGTTTAGGCCTTTTGTTAGAAACTATGGAACCTATGGAATATAATCGACGGGAGCATCCTCAGTAGTTTCAGCATTGTCATAGCGGCATTTTGACCCAGAGGTCAAAATGGCTCATGATAAATTCGTCCTAGAAGAGAAAGAGAGGATAGTAAAGGTGAAAGGGTAATTAGAAAAGGAGAAGATGTAGGAATGGGAGGATATAACAGACAAAGGAAACAAATGGGCCGCAAAACACACAAGAGAGCGTTTTATATTTTTGCAGACATTGATTGGTCTTTAGATAACGTCAGGAACGGGGCCATCAGTGAGCCGCTTGTTTGTCTTGGAGCCCTGAGATTCCTAGTTGAGTGAAAAGTTAAAATGACAAAAGGTATGATCATTTTCATTGTAGACAGGTATCTTGGTGCCTTTCTGAATTAGAAACTGCATAGTATGGTGAAAGGCCTTAAGCACGTGTCATAGGTAGTGGATGTAGTGGGTATATGACTCCGTAACTCTATCTGGTTCTCACGTGTAGCTGCATAGTAAGTTAATAGGTCTTAGGGATGGTGAATCGTTGAAATTTGTTAGTTGAATTGCAAAGATATGTCTTTTTGGTATCATTGGAAATGGATTTTATGGATACTTCCCATTAACCTGGTGGTTAAGGGACTGTCTGCAAGGAAAAAGCGATAGGGAAGTGCGAACACGCTAATGTGACGTTGTGCAGATAGTTCATTGTAGGGTCATGCGGTCTTCACTTTCAGATCGCTCAAAGATTGACGCTAGCACTGGGACAGGAATTTCAGAGCCTTATAGGCTCTCTGATGCTTATAGTTATTCCAGTCTAAGGGTAGCGAAGATGGTGTAGAAACGAATTGTTTGAGGTGACAGGGTAGTTATACATGTCCTAAAAGGCACTGACTGGGCATTATGACAACTCGAAGAATTTCAGTATGTAAGATAGCCCCTACAAGGTTCTCGAACGGGAACTGGTACGCGGTAGGTTCCGGGACGGGGATAGTGCTGCGTAAAATGCAGACCTTACAGAGCGGTGTTAGTTAGCCCTTGCTGCAACTTCAAAAAGTAATAGAGGTGAATTTCCAGCCAAGCTTTATGGACCTAGTTTTGACTGTTCTAAAACAGAATGGGTACTGAATCCGAATAGGAAATCTGTTATGATTTTAATAGATTTTTTAACTAGAAGCTTTTAACTGTTTTAAGGGCAAGAACAAGCTTTTAGGATTAGACAGGATTTGTAGGAGTACTAAAAACAAGAGGGACACATTCTTTGTCTTTGCTCTGGCGTGCAGAGGTGTAATTTAAGTTTGAGAGATATTTTTACACATGTTTTCGCAACCTAATCTATTAGGGGTACTGGTTGATTACCAAGGTGGCCACGAATCTACGTGGGGTTGGTTGAGAAAAGTGTAATTTTCAGGGTATCACAATGAGTCGCATGGGATGTGTGTGTAGTGAATTCACGTGGTAAATATGCAACCATCCCATGGAAACAAACTTAACTGTAGGATTAATTGATTATAGTCTATTCAGAGATGAACAACTTTTAATAAATGATACCGTCAATCAAAGGCAGCAAACTGTAGTGACATGGATAACGTTGTGCTTATCGTTTGCAGTCAGGGTCAGCTTCTAGGCAATCAGAGTGGATGATTACTCCTTTTAATAGTTTTAATATTTCTTAAAAGAGATTTGTTTCGTGTAATTGAGTATTAAAAATTATTGACGTTTTCCTTTGTATTTATTTCAGGTATGGATCAATCAGGGTGACATCATTTTGGTTGGTCTCCGTGATTATCAAGATTCAAAGGCCGATGTAATTCTTAAATATACATCAGATGAAGCCAGAAATTTGAAAACCTATGGCGAATTCCCAGAATCTGTGCGTATTAACGATACAGTCACCTTTGTGGAAGACGGTTTCGATGAGGACATTGAATTTGGTGATGAAATCAGTTCTGATGATGATGCCGACTCTGTGGACAATATCTGATTAAGCGCCAAACCCAAGAGAGAACTAAATCAAACAACAGCAGCGACAACAAACGAAGAAGAAGATTTAAACAAAGTGAAGTGATTTGAATAAAAGAAGGAAACAACTAAGAACGAAAGAACTAATAAATTAGAAACCAAAAACCAAATCAATTGTAATACGAAAAAGGAAAAATACAGAATAAAAGAATTTTACAAACAACAAAGAAAACAAAGATTTATTGTCCACAGAGATAAAGAAAAGCCAACAACAATTAATAACAAATACAAGGATAAAGGCAAAAGAGCAGCAAGTTTTTCTTTTGATTTTTTGTGTATACAAACGAATTAAAAAATAAATTCAATTCAATTCGTATACAAGCAAATAACAACCAATAAATAAGAGCAAAAAAAGAGAACATCTTTTATATGCTAACAATAGCAACAACAGCAACAAAAGGAAAAAAGGAAAACTGCAAAGACACACACACAGCGTTGAACGTCGTCGTACTCTCTTATAGGAAATTAAAAAAAAAACTAATTTCAAATTCAAAATTTAAATAGTTAATAATTCTATATACAATACACATAAAACATACATATATACAGAAATAGTTATACATTTAAAACAAAATATATAAAAATAACATTAACAAAACATATTATAACAAAACAAATACAATATTTTCAAACAAAAGAAAACAAAACAAAACGAAAAAAAAAGGAAAAAGTATCACAGTATAAATACAATATAAAACAACTAAATTATATTAATTATAATATTATAGAATTTTATTATTTAAATGAACTTAATCCTCAAAGGTTAAACTCAAAAAAAAAAAAACAGAGAACAAAAACAAATTTCTTTCTATCTGAATTTCTTTCTTAAAAAAAAACTCCTTTTTCGTTTTATATTTTTTTTTTTTATTATTTTTGTTTATTTTTGTTGTTTTTATTATTATTTTCTTAAGTTCTTTAATTTTTGGTTTTTCCCTGCTTTAAAAAATCTCATAGTGTGCTTTACTTTTGTTTGTTGTTGCAACTCTATTCCTTTCTCTAAATTTCTATTTTACTTTTTATCTATTTTATTATTCTTCCTAGGAAATCATTGTTTTTTTATTTTATTTTATTACATCCAATATATTATGTGGCATCTTTTTTTGAAAAGGATACAAAAATATTTTAAATAGATAATGAAATAAAATATGAAAGGAAGACTAACCGAAAATTGTAATTGTTTTTTATTTGCAAAAGTTGTGGAATATAGGTTATTATAGGTTCGTACCAAAGAGGAGTAGAAATTCAATTGCCATTTGAAATAAGCAACCGAGCAGTAGCACTGTCCCACCTAAGTGACTGATATAAACAATCGATCGATATTATTCAAACGGAACAATCTCATAAGAAGCATAATCTAGTACTAGACAGTTTTAATATTTTAACGAACTCGTTTGGAACTAAGGAAATCGAAGGTCAGAAACTAAATTTTTTTGTTATCATCCTTTCCTTTACATCACTAAAGCGTTAACAAAAGTATTTCTTAAAAAAAAAACAATTGGGAGAATCCAGAGAGTACCTATAAATCAATCTAAATATGCTTTACAAAAATAGAACAATTGGGGTGATAGTAGTACATTCTCTCCACGTCATTCAAGCTCCAACAAAAGTTTTGCTTCTAAAAAATTATTAGATTTCAAATCGTGTCAAATTCATTAATTCAGAAAGCAATCTAGTCATGTATCGACTAAGAAGGATAACATTTACAATATTATGGGAAGAGCAGATAGAACAACATCTTTAGAACAGGTGGGAATACTCAATAAGCAAAGTTTTTTTTTTCCACTCACAAAAAGTTTTACAAAGAACGTATTTTACAGACAACTGCATAGATAGTTAGATTCGAAAAGTGTGTGAGGCAAGCTCGCTCGAAGACCAGAAGCAGTCCATTTTGGTTACCTTCAAACCAAACATAGAATTGGACAAGACAAGCGTGTTAGGAACTTCTGTTGGATTTAAGTCCGACTGCTCATTATAGTGAGGACCAGAGTTTTGAAGGCGTGAAATATGAAATTGTTTAGGGAATTTTGTGACCTACGACATCGAGTGGTTATCAGTTTCAGGTCCTCTAGACAGCACCAGTAGACTTTATAATTGTGGAAATTGCTTCGCAACCATACTTAGTAAATTAGTAATGTTTTAAAAGAGAAGTTATTTTGTGGTATATAGATATGTAAAAAACTGACCTCGTAACAGGACCCATAATACAATATTCTGCACACATGTTCCCAGCTAATGGGGAAACCGGCGTGTATCTTCCTAGCGGAAGTCTTTGGCATCAAAAGATGCCAAGAGGTACAAAAAACAGTTTACAGCAATACAAGTTGCAGTTAGGCCGCCACATGAGCACTCGGCTTTTAAATCAAATACAGTATGGGACCATCTGGAAAGGCTGAAGCAGCTAGTAACGGAAAATAAGGGTACTAGGTCATATGGATATTTTCGACAATGATCAAGCAGAGGAGGGAAGCCTCCACTCCGCTAATGGGATCAGGGGCAAATGTTTAAAATGGTAGAATAAATGAAGATAAAGATTCTTCTGAAACCAGCTGAGTTTGAAACAATCAATACTTTTACATTAAGAGGTGATCTGATCAATGCATTTAACCTTGAGCCTTTATAATAAGATCATCAAATGCTAGAAACTTATCCAACGAATCTAAGGTAATATTTAATTAAAAAATTTTCAAATTTATTTCAGTTTAGAGAAGTTTTTACAAAAAATATGACATTTTTTCGATACGATTGATTGATATATGTACGTACATACGACGATTCATTCCCCAAAAAATGTTGTGTGCTTAGAGTTAAACGTAAATCAAATATTAATATTTATTTTTTTCTTTCTTTTGTTTTTTAATTATAAATAATTATTGTTAAACAAATTCCCAGAAAAATTTTATGGTTGTACTTTTGTCAATTGTCCGTAGTGTTTTAGTGTGTTTGTGCAAAAAAGAAAACTCAAAATTGTGTTCAATAGTCATCGACAGGAAAAACCGCAAGAAATTTGCTTCTGAACCTCTATAAACCCATATAAATCGTGGCTTATTAGAAACGTCCAAGTAGAAAATCAAAAAATTATGTGTGCGTAAGTATTAGAATTACGGCAATTATTTCATCAAAAGATAATACGTTTATTATGTATTGCCATTTAGTCTAGTTTGTGAAGTACCTGAAGAATGTACCATGGATGCAAATGTCTGTGCTACGCCAATGGCATTCGGAGACTGTGGCGACACCGGTCAAGCTGCACGTTGTGATCCTTGTCAAGTGCCTTCTGATTATCCGCCATGTCCACCAACTGGCGAATGTAATTGTAGATGTGATTGTGGTGATTATTCAGGTTGCTGCTATCAGCAACCGGCCAGGACATTGCCTATCAGACCACAAACAAGTATAATGCGACCCGTTGCACCTTTGGAAACGGAAACCATTTATAAACGTTCATATCCCGGCAATTTTGGTTGCTCATTTAAAGCTAAACCAGCCAATCCATGCAATAATCTTGCGTCTGCTAAGGCACCTATGGAGAAATGCACAATACAAAAATTATCTTATATGCCGCACCCTTGTGTGGGACGTCAAGCGCCCATAAGACCCAGAGACAATTGCTTAAACTTTCGAGGCCCACTTTATGCTATGACTTCTCAAAAACACGACTACATGCCAAAGGGTTACTGTAAAAGGGATCCCATTCAGCCTAGAGACGGGCTATTTTCGTCACACAAACCCTTGGAGCGTTGCACGGTCAACCAACTGTCGTATATGCCAGTTGATATACGCAAGAATCCACCGCCCAAGCCTATAGTGCAGGGTTACAGCTACATACGTCCCACAGCACCAGGTGAACAATGCACCATACAAAAATTGAGTTATTTACCGGTGTGTTTGCCACCAAAAGAACGCCTACCCTGGGCTGAAAAGTGTCGTTTGCCACCACCTAAATATGAAAGTCTCGTAAGCACCTACAACCTGAGCTACATGCCTAACTGTAATCCCCAACGTACAGCAGCCATAATGCCTATGAATGGCCTGAAATTCTTTGGCACTGATCGCAATGATGGCAATACGGTTTACAAGCTGAGCTATATTGGTAATGATGCTCGTTGTTGCCGTCCAGCACCCATATTACCGCAGAATGGTCTGGCACTGCCAAAAGGTCCTATGGAGAAGTGTACAGTACAAAAATTATCTTATCAACCAAATTATTGTACTGGCCGTACTGCTCCCATAAGACCGCGTGAGAATTGTATAAAACCTGCAGGAGCCATGTACTTTATGACAACTCAGAAACATGATTTCGTACCCAAACCTTGTAGCCGTAGATGTCCTATTAAACCGCCTGAATTGTTATGCCGTCCCACGGGCGCTTTAGAGAAATGTACTGTCAATAAATTATCGTATATGCCGGTAAATGTATGTGAATATCGTCGACCAGCTGCCATTATACCCGTTACTGGCATTTGTCGGCCTCAAGCTCCTATGGAAAAGTGCACCACATACAAGTTGAGTTACATTTCGAATTGTATACCACCTAGAGAACCTCTGCCATGGGCCAGGGCATCAAGTTATGTTAAGCCGACAGCACCAGTAGAGAAGTGTACCATACAAAAACTGAGTTATGGTCCACCGGGTACATTTTCCAGATGTGGAGGTAAGAAAAATAAATCATATACTCGAGGGATAAATTTGATTTTAAGAAAAATTAATGAAGGAATTCTTTACAATTGGGAGTACAACTTAATTTGGTTAATTTTTTAAAGTTAACGTTGTTACACAATAGTTTCCATATTCTGTTTACAGTAGAAAGTATCTGCCTAACGTTTTTAAATTTTGAATTAGAAAATAATCCAAGGAAACTACATCAGGCAAATAAGCTGCCCTATGAGGTAATACAAACTGTTTCATTATCATGATTACCTTGGGCTACGAAGGTAAACAAACAAAATACATCTTAATCCACGGGATCAGAAAAGGCTCTCTATGCGTACCGTCCGTAGTATTCCAAAAAGCTAAACCCATAAAAATTATGAGAAATATTTAAACATTGGAAAAATAATTTTAGTAGAAGGCTGTATAGCCTTTTAATATAGATTTCTTTAACAAAGCTTTTTAAAATTTATGATAAATTGCGATTAAAACTATTCAAATTTCGTTTTTCTTTCAGCTTGTTGCAATCAACAGCCCAGCAACTCACCATATCCTAAAGCAGGAATTTGTTGAAATGGCCCAAAAAATCTATGAAAGTCACTCTAAATACGATGCTTTAAATAGCCAATCATTAGAGTAACAAAAGATATATTTTTGTAATAAATCTTATGCATATACATACGTGCGCATATAATTTTTGTGTATTAAATTTATTTGTTAAAAATTACATTAAAAACATACATCATAATAACTAAACAAAGAAAAAGATGGGGGCGAAGAGTAATTTAGACTACGCCATTTGTATAAGTTGTCGTTTAATGCCTTCCCTTCGTTTCTTCTCACGTTTTTTGCGTTCCTGTGTGGCTTCACGGAATAATTCAACTCCCTCGCGTTCTTCAATATCGTGTTGTATTAGAGCTAAACTATGAAGATTAAAACCCATAATATCTCGTAATGAGTTTACATCTCTTTTTAAAGCTTTCACGAGTTTTTGTAGTAAAGGTTTCATATGTTGTGCTCCACATATGGGTTTCATATGCACCTTGAATAAGAACATGGTGACTTTGGCTAATAGTTCAATTTCATCAGAACGTTGTTCCAATACAGCAGGTAATCTTTCTAATAACTCGCACACATTCGAAAAAGGCAGTAAAAGTAAGGCTTCTTCCAAATCAGACGCTCTAATACGTGCAAGTGTAACCAATACAAAGTCAATGGGATTTTTAACATCTAAAGCACGCATTAAGGGATGTAAATCTGGCTTGTCATCCTCCTCCTCTACATCGTATTGTTTACATATTTCCAAACATTCTAATATAGATTCAGCAGCCTTTTCAGAACCAACAGTTTTACGTGAGCCTAATTTTAGACCTGGTAGTAATGGTACCGAATGATCTTCGCCAGTTGCCAATTGTTGATTTTCCATTTCTTCACGTTCTTCCTCTTGGACATCTTCCAAAACTAAAGGCTCATCAGTACGTTCAAATAAACGCAAACAGCGATCCGAACCGCAAGTGACAAGGTAACGACCATTAGGACTAATTGCTAAATTATACGCCTCTCCTATGTGGCCTGGTAATGTGACAATTTTCTCAAAAGTATCAGCATCCCATTGCTTGATTTTTCCATCTTTGCCGCAAGTGAAGAACATATGAGTCTTGGGTATAAATTGCAAACCCATTACGGAATCGTCATGGGCAAACAAGGATCTGTGGCAGTCACCGAAATCTAAACCCCATATCTTAACATTACGATCAGCAGAACCAGTTGCAATTAGTGTAGAATCGTAGCATATATCCATACTCAAAACCGGTAACTTATGTCCATATAAGGAAAGATAGAACTTAAAAGTGTCCAAAAAGAATACTTTGACAGTAGAATCCAAAAGACCCACAGCCAAATATTTCATATCTGGACTAACTCGTACACAAAGTACATTTTCTTCCAATTTCAAAGTGTTCTTGTGTAACAGGGATAAAACTTTGCCGTGTTTCAATTGTTCTTCACCATCTACATCCATGGCATTTTGTGGATTGTCAATTAATTCAAAAGTCCATATTTTAACTGTTGTATCGCTGCTGCCAGTCACGCAGCCTTTTTGATCCGGCAGTAATGCGATAGACCACAATTCACTTTCATGGGCAGGAATTTCTTCAACCACATCGGCTGAACCCACATCAATAATCAGCAGTTTACCAGACTTCATGCCCAATAAAACGTAACGATCACCGGGTACAAAATGGGAACATAAAACATAATCGGTAGCCACGGTTCTTAAACATTGCATTGAGTCTCTGTTCCAAAATTTAAACGATTCCGCAGAACCAGAGCCAATAGCTAAAGAATCCGATGAAAAACAAACAGTGCGTACCTCCGACTGATGGCCCTGTCTATTAAGGGATCTTAAAAGTTTAACACTTTCATCTTGACTGGATTTTTTTAAAGCAGCTTCTACACTATATAGCTGTAAAGTGTTATTCGCTAGACTCACCAAAACTCTCAGCTCATTCTTGGCTCCCAAAAGTACGTCAATAGATTTAATTTTTTGCTTAACCTTAATGCTTTCCAAACGTTTAATTTCATCCGATAAAGAAATATCTTTTGAAATATTATCGTTGGCTTCTGGCTCACTGGGATTTTTGGATTTTTTTAGTCTTTTTTGTAAACGTTTCTTGGCTTCATCATCAGTACAAATGTAGAAATTTTCGATTAAATCGTTAGTGCCATGACAGGTTATGATTTTCTCCGACACGTCTGCTACTAAATTAACGCAACGTCCTTTACCAGCTCTTTGTATGACACCACAATTTATCACTGTTATGGGGCTAATAGTATCCTCATCATCTATGGATAAACCTTCCACGGCAGCTTCTATAGTATGTGTAGCATCCGTTTGTGTAGCATCTCTAGGCTTTAAACGATACACATTCATGGTGGACTCACCACAACCAGCAATCATCATATCCTTGACGAAAGCTAAAGCCCATACCTCTGTACGATTGTCAACGATAGTTTTAAAACAGAATTGTGTTTCCAAATTCCAGAATTTTATTTGCGTATCTTTCGAACAACTAACAACGATATTTTGTTCGCTGAACTTTTCCATGAAATGAGCATCGGTTATAGGGGCATTGTGGCCTATTAAACGTTGACGGCCAGCCTGTTCGATAACATCTACTACTACGAGTTCACAATCTAAACTGCCGCAAACCAGACGTATGCCTTGCTCATCGTAGCGCAGTATAGAGATCGCCGACTTATGAAGGGCCAACGAACAAGCGGACGCATTTGGGTTTGTCAAGTCAAATAATTCAACAACACCATCATTGTAACCCACAGCTATATGTAAACGGTCCGGCGAAACTCTAAGAGCGGTTACCTCCTGTTTGTCACGTCTCAATGTCAATACGCGTTCACCCAATCTGTTTAGTTTTGGAAGAGGAATAAAATAAATAGGCGAGTTTAGAAATGGACTGAAGTTTAAATAAAAAAGAACTTAAACCCACTAGTATTAAACAAAATGGCAGGCTTAATATACTATTAAGGGGAAGGGAAATTTAAAGATGGAACAGCAAAAAAGGTATGGTAGACTTTCCTCCTGTTTATTAAAAACAAACCATTTGCTCATCTAATACCCTTGATCCTTATAATGTAGCTTATTATGAAATCAGAGGCATTATTTAATACCAATCCAATTAAAGGGCATTTGTCACACGTCAAAAATCTACTAAATTGTAAATACCAACGATTGTCGGTCTCCGTCATACTTATGTTAAGTTTTTAAGATTATATTTCGGCTGCAGCCAGTTTTCAAACTCCGTACTGTTTGGTGAAAGGATTTAATAGAAGACTTTATTTAAAAATATCATATTTGTGCCGAAATAAGCAGCAAACTTCCACCTGATTTGTTCAACGGAACAGTTTCATATTTAACATCACCCGTTGCCAAAAATAATACACACGTACGATGTTTGTCTTAAATAGAAGGTTATAAAGGCTTGTAAGAAGTGTCTATTCATGAAAATCTTGGAGACAAACATTCATAACTTAATATGCAATTTCATATTTACCGCACACCTATCCAGGAAATATGCAGTATTTCTCTTAAACAGGACTAAATGAACGCTTGAAAGCGTTTCTTAACGACAATAGTAACTCTGGTGTCAAGTATTCATTACAGTGTACAAAAAAAAAATAAGCTGGATTTGTCCTTAGCAAAGGTTTGTTAAAGCGCACCACCCATATTGAGTGTGTTAATTTTGTCAATTTTATTTACTTTGGAGCTTTACGAACAGTTGCTTTCGAAAGATTTAGAATTTGGTGGTCTAGTGGATAATATAAAGAATATCAACAATATAAAAAAGAAAAACAGCTTTAATTGGTTAGGAAGTATCATGCGAAACTTTACGACAAACTGTCATGCTGCATTGGAATCAATTACCCAGGGAAGCAGGCGGCACGGTAAACACGGTAAAGGTATTTATAGAAAATATTGAGAAATCTTTAGCATCAGATAGACGCAACTGTTTGTAGATTAGGCATGTTCTTGAAGGAATAGGATATACGTTCTTATATCAAGAATTATGTGTGCTTTTGCATTTAGGAACTGATTATACGTTATCCGTATTCTTGTATTGCCTAGTTATCGATGTTGTTGGTAATATTTTGTTCCCTATATATCTCCATTTTGATGAAGAGGTTTGATGTGCAGACAAATGCTCAGTTTTTATGTTTTTTATTGCATATCAATTTAATTAATTATAAATAAATTATATTTAATTTAATAAACAAAAACTTACCTTAAATCCCAAATAACGGCATTTTCAGCGGCAGCTGCAACTACATAACGTCCCTC
>QOCX01000451.1:116869-161453 GCA_005959815.1 Sarcophaga bullata
CACAAAATTCACATTACTACGGCCACTTGCTATAACATTAAAACTGTCTATAGCCCTATAGGCTAAATATTGTTTTGTTAAACCCATATTTATTTATAAATTTCACAAAATTTTTATAATAAAAAACTTTATCTCTTACTAAAATTCACAAACAATGGCCGCCGATCTGCACGTGTTTAATGATTGTATACAAATAACAAGACAAAATCAAACAAGTACCGAGCAATGTATTTAGAAAGAATCAAAGAAAAGAAAATGTCATAAATGGACAATATAAAGTTGCCATAGTGTTAAAACAACAAACAATTCTTGCCATCATAAATTAGTTTTAAGTGTATAAAGTCTGAAATCAGCATGCGCATAAAAAAAACCTGAAAACTTTTGGGCAATAGGCAAAAGATATAGCACCAGATTAAAAAAGTAACAACAGAAAAAAACCATACTTTTAGGAGGTAAAATATAAATTTTTATAAATATAAATTGCTGCATGAAAAATGGATGCAGCATTTACTGCATGCAGCATAAAATTTTACTGCATGGTAAATTTGACATTTGCATTGCTTAAGCCTAAAAGTACGCTTTTAACAAACTGACGTCTAATGTAAAATTAAAGGACGACAGTCGACGACAAACAGAGAAGAAAGAAGAAGCTGGCCGGCCAAGCAAAAACACGATATATATATATATATATAGATATATATTGCAAATAGACAAATTCTCTTCATCCCTTAAGAAGAAAAATAAATAGAAAAATTTCTTTTCATCCCTTAAATAAAACATATAGCAAACAAAAAATTCTTTTCCTATCTGAAAACTAAAAAAGTTTTTACTTTGAAATAAAACCATATTTAAATTACAAAACAATATGGCCGATTTTCAAGATGTACCTGGTGCTGACGGTATGTATTAAATAAATTACAGATCCAACTTAAATTCCATGTTAATTACCTTCTTTTTACTCCCTCCCATGTAGACGATTTGAACAATGAATCCGTAGAAGTTTTACGTGAACGTTTGAATACCATGAAACGTTTAATGGCTGATCGTACAGCTCAACAACAACAAAATCCAGCCAGTACTGAAGAAATCTGGTCAACACGTCGTCATACATCAGCCGGTATTATTGACGGCAACTTCTTGAGTATGGCATTTGGTGGTGCTCTACTGGTGATTGTTTCCGTTTCGGTTTATGCTTTTTATAATCTCTATCATGCCATTTTAAAGAAATTCCCCTCTAAGCATGAGGAATTATAAATTGAGACAAAAAATATGTATGTTGTACACACAAACAAAACAAAACAAACATTCTCATGGGTTTTAAACAAAAATTAAAATGATTCTTATAGAATAAAATTGAAATACAAACATAAACAATAAATTAAGAAAGAAATTTTCTATTTAAGCCATTTACAATAATAATAACAATAACAGAAGCCCTATTAAAATTCCTACAATTGAAAATTTTTATAGACTTAGAAACTTGTCTTTCAACAAATGTATGTATTAGCAGTAGATTGTTTGTTATAAGAAAACTATCGATAACCACAAAATTTTCTGAGTTAAAATTCTACCTTTACGCAGTAGTTCATTATAGAGGATTTATCGATAACAGCGAATTTTTGTAAATAGATTGAATTTCTACATTTACGCTCCTAGTAGATACAGAAGTAATTAAACGACCTCTACATTCGAGGAGATGTTTGTTTTTGTTTCTCTTTCTGTTCTGGAAACTTTTGACACAATATTGTTCAATATCAGCCGTTTGGGCCGGCTCATGGTATCATCTTTATAAAATCACATATCGTTCACTTCACAATTTTCATTTGGAGGCAGAAAAAAAATTCGATTATTATACCGTCATAACACTCTGATATAATAGTAACGATTGTTCCAGCGACACCTTGCAAAAATGTAACAATTTTTAACAATCACTCCGATACCGATTATTGCCAACAATGGAAATATAATAATAAAATGTTGTAATTTAAAAATATTTATTTTCATTAGGCATTTATTTTGTTTATTTTTAAGCTATTTGTGTATAAATATATATATAAAAAAAATTCACAATTCATTCAAGAAACTTATGTATTCTCTTTGAAAACAATATTTTCTTACATTTTTGTTTAATTTTAAGATATTTTAACAAAAATTTAACATTTGCAGAATTTAATAGAAACTAAGCTTAAGATGGGCACACATTAATTATATATCAAAAGCACTATTTTTTATGAATGATATAAATTAAATTATTAATTAATAATCAAAACTAAGAAGAAGAGAAAACATTTTTTGCACAATACTCTTTTTTGTATATACATTTTACGAAGGCTAATTAAATATGTATGTATGTACCTACGCGTTAACACTTCAATTGTGAATGACTTTTTGTCTTTAAATATTTAAATATAATACATCATATCGCTAACAGAATATGAGAAAAATATGGTTCAGGAAATAATATCGTTTCGTTTTACAGTATAAATTTAATTTTTTTAAGATACTCTCGTACATAATTTAAATTTGAGGTTCGTTTTTAATTATTTTTGATTCTTTTTTTTAATATAAATTGTATTGTGTATAGGAAAATAGTCATATTACATATTATAATTCGATATTAAATACTTGCTTAATTATGAATAACTATTCTTTGTAATTCATTTAATAACTATTCTTTTAAATATTTTGTATATTTCTTTTTTATGTTGTTTTTTTTAGGAATTATTCAAGTTTATATCTAAATATATTTGTATAGTTTCAAGCTTAAGGCATTGGTATGTTAGAGGGCACATATTCAAGAAAATTGGCTGGAAATTGTCCATGACAACCATTAACTTCACCATACAACCAGTCCTCATTGATTCTGTATAATATTGTTACGATATCGTTTTCCTAAAACACAAACAAAAAGAAAACAAAAAAGAGAGTTTAATAACAATTACAAGATTTTTATGTAATTAAAGGATTTACTTTTAATTCTAAATCGCCCTCAACTTCGGCTGGAAAATTGTATAAAGATTTCACTTTAAAATTATTACTATTTGTAGCTGTAGTTTGATATGTTGGCGTTGTAGAGGCAGACGATGATTGTGTTGAATTTGCGCTGGACGTTGTAATACCGCTTGTGGTTAGTGGCACTTTGATTTCAATATAATTAATAGGGAATATACCCTCACAGCCGGAACGTGTACGACCCTTTAACCACTCTGCACTTACTTGTTCCAATAAATAGATTTTTTCATTTTCCTGTAAAACAATAAGAATTATCCATAAATTTCAGTAATCGTTATGATTTCGTATTGGAAAATAAAAACTTACCCTGAAACATAGATCACCCTCTTCGTGACTATCAAAGTCGTACAGTGCTATGCCATGCGGTGGCTCTACAGATGCACTATCATAGTCCTCTAAGCCTGAACTCAATTGAGTTGCATCTGCTTT
Organism: Sarcophaga bullata; assembly: GCA_005959815.1. NCBI lineage: Eukaryota > Metazoa > Arthropoda > Insecta > Diptera > Sarcophagidae > Sarcophaga > Sarcophaga bullata. The sequence continues at coordinate 120,311 of QOCX01000451.1, forward strand.
ACCGGTGATGACATCTAAAATTGAAACAGTTGGTTGTGTTGCTATGCTATGCAGTGATGGTGGAGGTGGTGGAGGTGCACATTGTGGCATAGGTGGAGAGGGTGGTGTACTTGGACTATCGGAATATAATGAGGATTTAGCTAATAATGGTGGTGGTTTAGGAGCTTTAGGCTTTTGTGAGATTTTCGGTTTTATAATTGTGGGCATATTAAGCGCTGGAGCTGGTGGTAGTAAACTTTTACCATTACATAAAGGATTATCGCCATTGCTTTGTATGCGTGTATTTATTGTACTGAGATTTCTAACAGGCGCTGTGCCAATACTACCATAACGTGCTGCTGGTGTGGTTGTATTGGCTTGGGCTGTTTCTGTATTATGGCTGAAAGCATCTAGAGCTTCCCATGGATCCAAGGGACTAGTGGTGTTGGGCCTAGAGCGACCGTTAGTAGCAGAGAAATCATCTTCAAAACCGCTTTCGGGTTGCGAAACACTGCCGTTATTGGGCGAACTGAAATTGGAATCCGAACTGAAGCTGTCCACACTCAAACAATCGCTATTGGATTTCTGTGTAAACGTTGGTGAACTTGGCGGAGAATCAAAACTGATCAATTGAGCTTCTGTGGTAGCGTTCGAATGCTGTGTATGATGTGTTGTGGTGGTGGTAGTATTCCAAGCGCTATTCCAATCTGTAGTCAATGAACTAGACGTTGAAGTACCGTTTGTTGTGCTGCTAGTAACTCTGTTAGTTGTACTAGACGAATTTGTTGTTGTTGTACCATAAGTGGCTGAACCATAAACACGTGTTGCAGCATTATTAGATGTGGGAGCACGTGAGGATTTTTTCTTAAGATGGAATATATTTGTTAAGATATTGGTTGATTGCTGTACGGGTGGTGTGGGTGCTGCACCCTTTTTTGGTAGCACTTTAGGTGGTGGGGGTCTGGGTGGTGGTTGTTTTTTACCATTTGCTGTTGTTTTGCCGGCTGGCGCAGCAATACCACTCAGACCATTTAAATTATTGCCGACTAAAATATCAAACGGTGAATCATCCCAGTTTGTAGCAGGTGCATAACGTGCTTGGGGAAATTTTCGCGTTATTGAACCGCCGCCAGTGCCATTGGCAACACCATTATTTGTTGTGACCGGTTGTTTAGGTGGCGGTGGTAATTTAATTGTTAACTTTGGTACGGTGACATTTGCTGTTGCTGCATGTTGGCTGCGCTGTAATTGTTGCTGTTGTTGTAGTTGTAAACGTAACTGTTCTATAGACGCATTAGCATTTGCCGCCGCATTTTGTGCTCGTGATCCTGGTGGTGCCGGTGCTGGACGTGTTGGTAAGGTCATACTTTTCTTGAATGAAACAGTCTGAAGCCTTTTACCTCGTCGTTCAACTCAATTGAACTGAATAATAATACTGCAATGAAACAAAGAGAATAACGAGGAATGATTTATTAGGAAATGTTGATGTATGTGTGTCTGTGTAAGTAGGAAATTTGTGTACATAGCTGGCTTCTGCTAATTGAAATGACAATTTAAATTAATACTAAGGTGTGGAATATTAGTTTTACTCATTATATTAACAAAACGTCCAAAGAATTTGGAAATTTATCACTCTATCATTGGTTGTGGAGCATTTGGTTTCGGATTAAAATTTTCTAACACTGCTTTGCTATATTTCAGCAAATTTGCTCACCAATAAAGAGCTCAATATGTGGATTAGACAGAAAGAATTAAAACGTATAATTATTTCAATATTTTTTAGAAAAAATCTAGCGTGATTCAGATGTTAAAAAAACAAGTAAAAATTTCCCTAAAAGTATTGCAAAAGAATTGAAAGTAAGACAAATAATTTACAAGATTTCAACAACAAAATTAAAAACTTTAAATGTTAATCATGAAATATGGTTTATTAAATAAAAGTTAAATCATAATTAACTGTGGAATTTAGTTTTATCTTAAATACTGTTGTCTGTTATTGTTTTCTTTATGATTTTAACTTACAGTTTTCTGCTCATTCATTTAAACAATAATAAGGCCATAAAAACCCAAGAAAAATTAAAGGAAGAAATTCAATCAGTCTTTGAAGTACTTGCTGCTTCTTTCTTTCTTGTCACTAATCAAAGCTATAAAAAAAACTGAGTTGAACAGAATTATCACAACATGAATACAAAACGTTATAATAATAAAAAGAAAACAGAGACCACAAGAAGAAACAATAACAACCATACATTTCAGCGAATATAAAGCAAATCACTTACTCTTTACGAATACATATGTTTGTATATAAAGAAACCCCCAACCACACGCGACAACATGACTCATAATGGTGAAATAAAAAAGTTTTTTGATTAAAATCAAAGTCTAATAAAAGTCTAATTATCAAATTATAGAAAGCGAAATGGATTTCACTAAGTTTACGTGATTAAACTACTATAGCCCTAAAAGTATCGATAAAATACTGAGGACTTTGATAATAAAGTTTGATAGCGTGTAAAAGATAATTTCTTTTCTTATTTTCTAAAAATAAAATTTTGTAAGTAAAATTTTGTACAAAATTTTATTTTTTTTAAAAAGATTTCAATGTTCGAATTTTGAAATGATGATGTTTTTTACTTAACAAAATTATAATGTTTTTATAACGGAGAGATCATTGCACCTAAAATTAGATGTTCGACAGCTTCAAATCCGGATTTAAAAATAAATTTCTAGTTTGGAATGAAATTTTCAATGTTCGAATGCAGAAATCAAGCACCTAAAATTGGAAGCCAGTCTATTTGTAAATCAAATACAAGCTTAATAAGAAGCTAAAGTTCATACAAAATCTTATTTGTTTAACAAAATTTATAATACTTTTCTAACCAAGAAATCATTATAAATTATTTGCACCTAAACTTGGATGTTCGAAATTAATTTCAAATTTTCGAACATAGGCCAAAATAGTTAAAATTCATACAAAACCTTATTTTTTTAAATAAAATGTTGATTTTCAAATACTGAAGTCAAGTGTAAGCAAAAATGTAAGGAAGTTTTTTATTCAATCATTTGATTAAGGTGACGTGCAGTAAGTAAAGAATAAAAGCTACCATTTTTTGCTTTGAAATTAGAACGCCTTTACATATAAAATGATGATAAGGAATTCTTATTTTGTTTATAATCTGAGAAATGGTGTAAAAATTTCTGTTTGTAGGTTATTTAATACGAAATTGTTTCGGTTAAATACCTGTGTGGTAAAGTATACAATATCAATCGCGACCTTGAGGTATTTATTGTATTGCTTTTTGTCTCTTGTTTAAAATTTTTAATTTTAATATGTTTTTGGTTTTTAGCAAGAAAACCTATACAATTAAGTGATTGTTTAATAAATATTGTATTATATTGGCAAATAAATAAAAATAAATCATAATAAATAAATACAATAACAAAGCAAATAAAATAGGAAGTTATTACTGAAACTCTAAGAAAATGGTTTGCAACGAAGAAAAGCACGTTCTACAACATATTCCATAAGAGCAATGAACATTTTTTAATTTTCTTCGATTAAAGGTCTAACAGCCTATACCTTTTTAGAAATATAAAAATCATAAAATAATTAAAAATATATTCCAATTTCATGTTATAACAAGTGTTTGTTTTTTATGTTTACAACACATAATGATCATCATTTCATAAAATAAATAAAAAAAAGTGTATATTTATAGTTCAATAAACTGCACGGATTATGAGTATGAAATCGCTTTAAAAAAATAAAAATAATCCACGTCTATGCTTTTAATGTTGTTGTATTAAAAATAAGAAAAAAAATATAAATAATGGAATAGTTAAATTGAAATAAAATTATTGATCCATTTTATATGGATTTAATTGTGTGTTTTTATTAAAAGTGGATCATCATTCATCATTCATTTGAATGATAATATTGTTCAACTTCAATCCTCTACTTAACGTATGTACGAATGAGTATGTATTTCTATTCAGTTTCTGCAAATCTTTTGTTTTTAAATTAAAAATTCTTCATCTCCTTATCAGTAATTTCTTTATTTATTTTATTTTATGTTATTCTCTTGTATTGTGGTATGTATTATTAAATTCCACAATATCTTAATTTTTTTTTTAATTTAAATAGACTTTTATCATGTGTTTAAAATATTTCCATTATGCACTTGAGTTTTTATTGCCACACTTTTTAGTTGAAATTACGAGTAACTTATGGCATATTTTTTTTCGTGGAAATATAAAAAAGAAAAATATATACGGTGTCTTTATTACATATGTAAGTGGAATTGATTCTAATTCAAATTCGTGACTAGAAGGATTTACAAAATGCCATCAACTTGGCTAAGATTGGCATTAAGTCATTACAACGGATAGCCTTGCGGTGAGTTCACCGAGCAACTATGTTGAGTGAATGGAATGGTGCACTCAAGAGGGAAGTGTATTTCGGAATTTGATAAAATTTTAAATTGTGTATTTTTGTTGCAGCGAATTAAAAATGCTTGTATTGCATAATAAAATCGTTGGAATTCATGCTCGTAAATTAACAAATACCTTAATACGAGGTGTTATGTAGGAATGTGCAATGTGCAAGTGTATGTGTGTGTTTCTATGGTCTCTTTAACAAATTACTTTCTAATAGAAAACCGATAGAAAATTGTGTTTACACAGCAATTTTAAATTTTTTTTATTTTATTTATCAAGAGTAAAATAAACATGCAAACTTTTGCGCGCACATAATTGACGAGAATTTTCGATTAGGGAGAAAAAAAAGGCAATTATTTAATTAATTTATTGATTCTACGAGGGGTGATGGTGGTGGTCAGGCTTTCATTCGAAGAAGAGTGGGAAAACAAAACAATTTTGTTGTTTTCCGCATTGAACATTTCATTATTGAATGTTTAGTGTTTGCGGCTATTTTTTTGTAGGCTTTTACGCCGTAAGAAATTAAAGAAATTGTATTGATCATAAAAATACGAAAGAATACTATTTTTGTTTTTCTTCTTTATTAAATATTGCAATTATTGTTTATACGTTTTTATTTCGCTTTAATTTTTTACGCATTCAAATATAATTAATTCACCTTCGTTTTTAATTTAATTCTTTTGCTTCTTGTCTTTTCTTTTTAATGGGGACTATAAACTTTGGTTAAAAAATGAAATCGTTTGTTATCGAACCAGGCTAGCCACTCACTTTAATGGTAATTTTAACAAACCTAGCATGTCATACTTTTGGAATTATACAAAGCTAAACATCTTTATATGAAAATAGTCAAAACAAATCAAATAAAAAATAAAATAATGAAAGAGCTACCGTCATCGCGACGTGGCAACAATCTAGTCAGATATGGGTAGATGGCACACGAAAAACCTGTTCTAATTGCAAAGGAGCACACTCAGCATTGAGATTGATACTAATACGAGTGGCTTGCAGAGAAGAGGAAGAGGAGAAAACTGTTCTTCCTAATGCGTACGCGCTGTGGATTATGCACACGATCTAAGTGATATATTGGGTGTGGATATCATAAACTTTAGAGGCTTCATCAAAAGCTATGTATGCTTCCAAGACGAGGCGAAATGACCAACTGTAGTATCACCACAGGCCATATGTGGCTTAAGTGTTTCTATTCTATTTTCGAATTCTCTAGCCCAAACTAACTTAAATATTGGATGTCATAATCGATAAATAAAAGACAAATTAATGGAAAAAATCGATCTCTTAACCGATATCTGTTATGACAGATTTCTTGTAATAACTTAAACCTAACCAGTATATTTGTAAACTTAAATTAAAATTCCTTTTGTTTTTGTTATTAATTTTAGTTTGTTTACACCCATAAAAGAATTGTTTTTTTAATGTGGGTGTGTTGTGCATAATGAATGAAACGAAATTGCATGTGGCATGCTGAATGCAATTTATATTCATGACAGGTTAAAAAAATTTTACAACAAAAATTTTCAGAACATTATTCAGGTAATTCTACTATGCCGTTGCGTTTTATTACCACAAAAGGCAAGAAAAGAAAGAAATTAATTTAAATAAATTTCTTTAAGAAAAAGCTTTCTAAATAAAAAAAGAATTTGTTGTTTTTATTTATTTCTTTAGTTTTTTGTCTTCCTAAATATTTCCATAAAAAATTATGCAAATGAAGTGTTTACGTTATTGTTATTAAACAATTGATCGCTGTTAAATGCTGAAAGACGACTTTCATGTTTTTTCGGTTGAGGTTTGAGTTTAAATGAAAATCTAAAAGAAAAAAAATCAATAAAATAAAGAAAAATCATGACAGATATGATGTTGTATAAAGATGGGTTATAAAAACCCCAATTTAGTTTATTGTTAATTTTTTATTATTTAATAAATAGTAATTTGACCCCGTGTCAGTCTTACAATAAAGTGAAAAGTCATTAAAACGGTATCATATGACCGAATTTAACTGTAGAATTTTTTGTTGGAATACATATATTGGGTGTATAACTTTTTTTTGTACAATTTTGAGAGTTTTTGTAAAAGCCAATAAGTCAGCAACTTTGGGAATGAAATCTTTTTATTTTTCCATACAGTCTCCTTTGACCTTTGTCCACTTGAACCTTTGTCTATACAATTTTTTATTCTTCCTAAAACAAGATTTATCAATGTTGTCAGTTCAGTTATGATGACGGACTCTCCATGAAGGCCAAACTCTCACTTATACCATTGTAATACCACAAATCAATATCCAACCCAGGGATCACACAATCCCAATTTGAAGCCATACTGACTCCTTAATAAATCTTACAATTGCGGAAATCTTTATTTTAGAGCGTAACTACATTATAAACCTATGGTCTTAACTGTCCCCCCAATTTTCAACACCAAGTTTGTGAGATTGTCTCCACCCTTATCTTTTCAACGGAGTTTTAATTCTACTGCGTCTTCTCTCGCGTGCATATATAAAAATTGTTTTCAAACGTACTATCGACATGTGGAAACCAATGCAGACGTTGTTCTTTAGTAAAGTCAATGCTAACATAAAGCTCATAAAGTTTATGATTCTTCCGATGTCTATACTCGCCGCCAATGCAGACGGGACCATATATTTTATGAAATTTTTTCTCTCAAAAACTTCAAGCACTGCTTTATTTGCCTTCGGAAGCACCTTTGCCTCTACACAGAAAAGCTTTCAAAAGTAAAAAGATGGCATATGTAGGAAACTACAAAGGTTTTTATTTAATAGGTCCCTATTATCACAAATTTTTTTTTATTATTTTATTGTTATAAATGAAATTAATTAACTTATGGAACAGGAAAGAAAATTTTGTTTCAGCTGATTGTCCTTACCACACCTCTCGTTGTATTTTATTAAATGAAAAAAGAAAATTTCTTTATTGCAAATTAACGCAATTAAAAACGAAAATTTTCATTTAATAAATGCCCTTAATTAACGCTTCACATAAAATAAAAAAATAAGAGAAGATCAGACCAGATAAGATTTATAGAATGAATACAGAAACAAAGAAATTTCTTTGTTTAAAGCAAAGACAAGAAAAAAGGCTTTAAACAGAAAGCTGAGGTTAAAGTTTATTTAATTCATAATAAAAAAAAAGAAATGAAATGCTTGATATTCGTTTTTAAATTAAAAAAATAAAATTACAGTGTTTTTACACTCGTATTATGTTTATCAAAATTAAATATTATTTGAAACGGAAGTTTACTTTTTTCCCTTTTGAATAAAAACAAAATAACGATAAACCCATTATTTTTAATAAACTGGATTTTTTTTATTTTTAATTCATAAAAAATTAAATTCAACAAAATTATATTAATAGGGGCGGTTAAACGTATATTTTTTAATAAATTTTTCCCATTTTATATTGAATTATATTAAATAGTGTAATGGACACATAAAATAATTCATAAATTTGCAATAAAGTCTAAAAAGAAGGTTAAAGAACTTCTTGGAAATCAAAAAAATAAAAAAAAAATAAAACAAAAACAAATGTTGATAAACAACGTGTATCAAATTCACAAATTTTTTTAATTGTGAGCAAAGAATCTGGAAATGACGTTTTTTTTACCGAATAGAAGGGGAGTATTTTTAAATTGCATGGCATAATTTAAAATTTTTAAAGCAATGAACTCATGAGAGTAAGAGTTCAATAATTCCCACCAGAGATTCAACTAATTTTTTTGATATATTTTCTTTCATTTTTATTTTCAATCTAAGAGTATTGAAATTGAAATTCACTCTCGCAGGCAAGACACATCAAAATAAAGAGTGTTTATGTTTAGCATAATAAAGTTTAATTTTATGAATTTTTACGTTCCTATATTACATTTCAATTGGTGTAGAAGAAAAGTAAAAAAAATTTGTCCAAGGAGAGCTGAATAAAAGTACAGAGACTGAAAGCGTTACAGATACGGTTAGGGCTGTGTTGTCAGATCGCAATGTACTCACTGGAGAAAGTAGCACTTAGAAAAAAAAAGGAAATTAAAAAATTAAAAAAAAAATTGAAAACTAGAACCCAAAACAACGCAACTTCTAACGACGCACAGTGAAAATTAGTACTAATTCAGCAGCGACGCAACTTTGAATAAAACGCAAAACGAAACGACACAAAGCGAGCTATGGGTGTAGTCACGAAACATACAAATAGTACATTTAATTTTAACTTTATATCCTAAAAAGTTTCCAGAATTTGCAGAATTTCACTTTTGTTAACGTCGATTGGCCACCAAGTGCATGCGATTTGACGTCGTTAACACTTTTTATGAGGCTATGTTAAAGTCCGTAGATGCGCGGTTATCTTCGAGATACCGCCCGAATTGTGAGGATAAATGATTGAAAACTAGCCCAAAGGATAGGACTTTTACAAGCTAAAGGTGCTCATTTAGATGACATTGTATTCCGTATGTAACGATAGTGGCAAGATCCTTATATTATAATGAAATAAAAGTTTCATCGATAATATAGCTTTTTATGAGTCGTAATTAAATTTTAAACTCAAAATCATTTTAAACTGCAGAATAGACCAATAATGGACAGTTTTATGTTCTTTTAGAAGAAAGTTTTTGTATTCCAAAAATGTTAAAAACAAAAAGTGTTAAAAAAGAAAACTAAAATTGCCAAACACCGTTTATTGTTCTCCAAAAAAAAAAATCGGCAACAATTAAAGAGAAGTTTGTGACATGTGACCCATCTTTCGTTTTCTACGCAAAAAAAAAGATTAACTGGGTAAACAAATGTTTTAGACCTTGGTTTTTTTTTCATTTCGTTCTTTGTTTAATTTTTATTCACTTTAGGAATCTTCTTCTACTCAAGTGTTTTATTATTGTTAAAAAAACTCACTTTGTTTTCAGCACTTCTTTACATATGCCGTCGTATCATCACCTGCCTGTTCTACTTTTTTGAGTGTGTCAATACATTTTTGTTCTCTATTTTTTTCCTATTCTCTATTGTTGTTGTATTGGAAACCATAAAATTCTTTACAATAAATTGAAAAAAAAAGAAATATTATACAGCATAAAGTATACATATGTTACACATAGAGTATGTACATATGCTTACAAGCTTTCCTGAATTATTAAGAATATGCAGTAATACATGTGCATGTACATAAATCGATTGACTCACCTATGTGCTCATACAGCAACAACTGTTGAAAGTAGCTGAGCATATGTACATACAAACATACACTTTAGTGACGTGCCAAGTGAACTATAAAATGATTTGATTAATTTGATGCACTGATTTAGAACAAAAGAAGCAAATGCGATAAAACATTATATGTGATTCGATACTTCAGAATAGGAATTTATTTATGTTTAGTTTTGCACTAATGTTAGATCTGCCTCGTGTCAAAATAAAATATGATGATTGCCTCAATTTTCTCATCAACACAAAAGTGTGAGAAGTGACGTCACACAACTAATTTCTATTGGTTAAGAATTCTCAGCGAGATAAAATGTGATGGTTGCATATATTTTCTCCATTGGATTATTGGAATTGAGCTTGTTTTTACATATCAAATCTCATAGAACTAAAGATTTTCACATAACCCTTAAGAAATGTATATTTTTTACACATCTGTGACTAATTACGTTACGTAATGTGTTTCTATTGGTTAATAATTTTTAGCAACTTTCCTCTAGTTATTGTGTCAGCATAACAGCTAAGCAACACGAACATTTATCGTATTTGTTTTAAGTTGTATCATTCTTCTTTTATGAAAAATCAAAGAAAATCTTTTGTTATTAATAATATTAAAATGAAAATATAAATATTTTCGCATATTCTATTATTAAATCGAATTTTATCAACTTCAATTGCTTTTTTCTTACAAATTATAAAAATTCTCAGAATACATTTCATTTAAATTTTCAGTCCTAAAATAAAAAATACAAACAAAGTCTGGGAATTTCAGATAAATAAAATTTATTTGCTAAAAAATCATAAAAACATCGCAACGTTTTGATGGAACTTCTAAAATATGAAGCAAAATTAAATTAAACAAGCATTTAGTGCGCATTTAGTATATGAGTCACAGATTTACTAAGCATATCAACTTTGACCCAGTTTTTAAGTTTTAAATTTTAACTAATCGTACTAAAAAAATAAAATAAAACTGTAAAATAATTATTGTTGTAAGCATTTTATTGCATACAAAAACAAATGAGTTTTTTTTATTTTCTTTTTTAGTTGCGTGAGTACATACATATAAAATGGTTACAATTAAATATAAAAGTAAACCAACTGGTTGTAAATATATGCCATAAATAAATAATTTTATTGCGATACAATATAATTTCTAATTAACTATTGTTGCCAATTGTTTACTAAAGTCTTTGCAATGGTACTAGAAAAACGTCATTATTTTAATTACACAAACAAAAAAAGAAATATTTGTCAATATTTACGTTTTAAAATATTATCACATGCCGGCTTTATGAAGCAAAATAGCCACCTACTTTTTTGGTATAAAATTTATAAATATTAAACCATAATTGATAACATTTAATAATAAAATGTTTTCCTATTTATAAAAAGAAAAGAAAAAAAAACAAACGCCACCATACATTGATGGAAATGCTTACAACAAAAAAAAAATATTCAATGTACCAAGTACGAAATGGTATACGATATTGTTTTTGTCAAACACACTGACCGCACTTACATGTCTCGCAATAATAACAACAATTATAATGAAAATATCACTTAAAACTACTCTCTGGAGTAATGACAATTACATTAGAGAGTTAAATGTAGAGAGCATATATACGTAACAACAGAAAAAACAGAACTTTGTGTGATAATACAATTTAAACCACAATGGCATAACCAACACTATGACACACTCTGACTTATTACATGACTTTGTAACAATATTGCCAACCAATATAAGAAAAAAAATTATAAAAATAGGAAATTTACAATTGATAAGAGAAAAAGTAAGCGAATTGAGAGAGCAATGGCGCTATTTAGAAAATTTTTAAAACGCATTTAAATTTCATTACATTCGTTGGACACAAAAACTAAAATAAAAATGTTTTAATCAAAACTGAACGTGACTATTTTCCTTGTTTTAATTTGTTAATCGCAAAAAAAAAATAACTAAACGAGACAGACAAAAATAAAAATTTGACGTAGACAGAATTTCGCAAAATAAAAAACCAAATAGAAAACAAAACGAAACAAAAATAACAGGCGTAAAAAGGGGTGGTTGAAAAACAGAACAACAGCAATTCATGGAAATAAATAAAATAACAATAGAACAAACAAAACAGAAATTAACACGTCAAAAACTAAAAATAAATAAAAGATGCTTTTCCTTCTACACAGCACTGTGAGAAAAAAAATGGTAGAGACTCATTTTATTCACAATGCAGATGAGAGTGAATGTCATTGAAATTAATTAAAACAAATTAAAATACTCATCATCTCTAAGTATAAGCAAGATTTGTAAATTAAATAAAAAATTATTCTTCTCAGGTTTTAAAAATAATTTTACATTGTATAAAATTTAAGCAACATTTTTGAATCCTAAATCCATATTCATAGTTTAAGCTTAAGTGTATTAGTCGCAAAAAACCTACAATTACTCGATATGTCCGGAAAAAAGAAATGTTTCAGATGTACAGTATGGACAAAAACTAATCACCAAAAATCTTCTGTATTACACCGCCCAGTGGTTCGCCGATCTTGCGTTGTATTGGCAGCCTCAAGGCTAGGAGAGGAGGCTCTGAACTTATCCAACAGTGTCTTAAATTTTCGATACTAAAGAAACATTAGAAAAAAATATAAAAATCAAGATGGATGGAGAATCTGTTATTCATACGACTGTGAACTGGTTAATTTAATACCGAGTATTACGGGTGAATATTCGGAATCTAACTAAAAAACAAAGAGACTATGTGGGCTCTTGATTCTTCCCTTTGAAAGGAAATGACAAACAATTTGGCAATTGTGGCGTGAGTAAAGGAAGTCAAATGCTGTCAAGACCAATAGTAATAGTAGAGGCAATGCAAACAAGATGGTATTCAGGTTTTACTGGCGCTACAAAATACTGATTACTCAGTGGCCTAATAATTAAATATAATAATGGTCAGTTTTGTCTTATGGGAGCATTTATAGTAAAATCATTTCTTTAAAAACGAATTAAAAAAGAACCGTGTTCGTTACCTTCTGCTCATCCATCGTAAACCTTTTTTTCTACCAATTATCATCCAAAAAAGGAAAATGATTACCACTAACTTTCAAGCTTATTTGGACACAGAAAACAAAAATAACAGCAAACCTACAAATTATATTAATTACTAAATTAATTAATTTCTAAAATGAACACTTCCATTTAAAGAATTTTAAGGGAAATATTCTTCAATTTATTTGCAATTAAAATTAATTAAATTAAAACATATGACTTGTAATATTATTCCTCCAGTAAAAATCTAACAAAAGTGCGACCTTGAATAGACTTTTTAAGAATAACTATCAACGCTATCTTCTAACAGCTTTTAAATATTTATCTTATTTTCTTTCTTAACTGATAACAAATTACTGTGTTTTTTAAATAGAAGAGGAATTAAAAAGAAAAAATATTTTCTGATAAAGAGATATTACTTACCTTTCTAAAACTTTCTATAGGTGGTGGTGATTGTTCGTTGTTTCAAAAGTATGCAGCAGTGAACGACAACAATGTGGGGGAGTATTTAAAGCTTCCAAAATATTATAAAAAAATATTTTTTCTATTTTATTTTCAGTTGCCGTAATAACAAAATTATGTTTTAATTTTAATTTTTTAGTATTGAAACACTAAAATATAAAAAACAAATATATTTTTTTCTTATTTTTTTTAAGAATTTTTTTTAAAAAATTGTGAATTTATTACTTTTTTTTATTTAAAATATTGTGATGTATTGGCAACACGTGTTAGTTGGCTAATAATTTAATTATATTACTTTAGTACATATTATTTAAAGTCTCGAATATTAGTAATGAATTTCAATTATATTTAAAAGTATTTTTATTTTGCCTTTAACAAGCTAATCAATGTTTTTATTTTCTCATACAATATTTATTTGTAATATTTAACTACACACTAGCATTGTTTTTAGTTTGTTAAAGTGATTCTCTCCCCTTTTTCCGTATTTTTCGGAGTTGTTTTCTCATCAATCCAGGTGAGTACCACTCACTGACTGGAGGTATGAATTGCCTTAGTATTGGTAGAGTTGCTGTGTTTTGTATAGAAGAATGATTCGTTTCGTGTTAAAAATGACAATTACGAGAAACAGACAACAAAAAGATGACCTCCTCGTTTGCACAAAAAAAAACCCGCGCTCTTTCCCTTACGCTCTCTTTGTCAACACTGCACCTACACTAATGCAAAGGCAGACGAATGAATAATAAAAATAAAGAAGCAACAACAACGGCAAATTCATTCATTAGGGTATTTTTGCATACTCAAGATAAATTCCTAAACATAAAATAAAAATCGCCAAATTAATCAATATTTTATATAAATTTTTCAGATTAATGAAAGTATGCAAAATTAAAATGGAAAATTTATTTTTATAACAAATAAAAACTAGTTTATACTAAAATTATTTAAGTTTAAAAAAATTCTGCTAAAAATGAAAATCTAAAACAAAGAAAAAGAGAATAATTTAATTTAATTCAAGGTACACAAAGGGCGAAAATGAATGCAGTGGTACAGATTTGTTCGTACCGTCAAGTTTATTATTTTTCTCTTTCTTTTCTTCTCCATAATATTCTACACGATATGAAGACAGACGTTTTTTGTAAACGCAAATGTAAAAGATAATTGAACAAAAATTAATTAAATACATATATAATGTGTGTAAATCGGGACTAACTTAAAATATAATGTAAGGATGGTAACTGGAGAAAATACTAACAGTGATTCCGACGGTTTCACATATGGTCCCCTCATTGGAACAAGGTTTAGCTTCTCATATTAAATGGAGAAAAATACAGTTAAAGAAAAGCAGTTTGCGTTAAGACCAATTTCGATACCTCCAAAGAAATGCAAGAAGAATTTACAGAAACACTGAGAGTCGCACATAAAGGAATTTCAGAACGATGGCTTGATAAGCAAACTCCATAAAATAATTACCAAAATGTTGCGAAAATTGTAAAAGATATTATTTTATGAAACACTTTATCTTAAGAACGAAAAGTGTACAACATTTAAAGAGTTGGTAGAACAAATCTATTAAAATATAATTTTGTTTAAGTTTTTCTTATCAAAAAGGTATTCAAATATCCAAACAGTAATGACAGCAGAAAAAAACTATAGCGGCAAACCACGTGAAAATTCCTACTGCAAATAAACAAAAACAGCAATACTAAAGTTTAATTCCAAAGGAGAACGAGAAAAACAAACAGAAACAACAAAGAACTTGCGTCATCAAAGGATTACAATAACAACAGAAAAAATGCTAAGGACAAACAAAGAACACATTACAGTAACAAAACTATTTAGAAATACCACGAAAGATAAAATTGAAGTAAACAATAGCAACTTCTTGAAGTTGTCAGACTGAAAATGAATAAAATACGAGACCGCATAGCGACACATCAAATTCAACTTATCAAATTTAAGTATGTATGTGTTGGTAAAATTTATCTTCAAACTTCTTTTTATAATTGTTGTCAAGAAGCCGAGAACACATGCTTTCTTCAGAGCTGGTAGTTAAAATCAAAAAATATTTTGATATACTTCAAACTCACCTCGGCCTACATAAAGTATGTGTGAGTATTTTTTTACTAACACAATTATAAACAGGTGAGTTTGATCTGTTAGTTTTATGTGCGCATATTGAATGTGTATATTGATAGAGAGTCGTAGCACAATAGCGGTCTATATTTATAGTATAACGATCGTGTCATAAAATTGAAATACTTTGTTTATTTAATTAAATTATCAAATTTATGTAAAATAGCAAAAATGCTTTTTCAAGTTCAAAGTTGGTTTTGCAGACTTGTGTTTGTGGAAGAGACGAGAAAATGCACAGAGATGAGTACACCGTTGGATGTACTTGCAAAGTCACTTTGTGCTTCATTTGTCGTTTACAAATGAATGCAAAACATCAAGAGTTTGTCAAAGTGATGTTTGAGTGTACAGAGGCGAAACATGGTTTAAAAAATTTGTCATAGTAATCTTTGAGCATGCAAAGGTGGTCAATTGTTGAATCCATAAAAAATAATCGTTTTTAAAAGATACAAAACCTAACAACAACTTTATTATCATTATATTAGACAATGACTAGTAATAACGTTGTCCATTATGCGTAGGTGAAAACAATTAAGATTAAAAAAATGACGTAAGAAATCCTGATATTTCTTTTCATTATTTATTCACATTTTTCCATGTCGCTGGTAGACTAGATTTTAAATGTTACATTTGCTTACCAAAAATTCAACAAAAAAAAAATCAACCCTCCAAACAAGTAACACTCAATCCCGTCAAATTGCAATGTCCATATGTCGTGACAACTCTACCCTTATTAAGAAGGTATTAAATAAATGGCAGCTGGCTAACTGCCTGGCTGCCTGGTTGACGACTACTACCTCTACACAAAATGAGATAAAGGAAATTTGAAAATAACTTCCTTTTTGAAAATACAAATTGTTGTTGTGCGTTATTATGTCTCACATATTTTAAGCATGTTTATGTTTAAATAAATAACTCGTTTTTTTATATTAATTTTTTATCGATATTTCTTGTTTTTTCTCTTTTCATAAATTGAAATTGAAAAACTAAACTTGTTAAACCACTTTTATTTTGTTATTCTCGTTAACTACACATATTACGTTATTATTGCTAACCTTTTTGTTACGGATTAGGAAACACTCTAATTAACATTTAATATCTCAGCACTCTCGACCGAATTCAACTGGATTTATTTAGATTTTATTTTACTTTTTTCGTTTTCCTATAGAAATTTCACTTTTCTTTTAATTTTTGCTGTTTCTGTTTGACTTTATTTTTTGTTTACGTATTTCTTTATTTGTCAAACAAAGAATAAACAGCGTTTGCCTTAGTAAATTGTAATACTTTAGACAAGAACAAAAATTATTTTTTCTTTTCTTTCAAACTCACAACAACTATATTTCGCTCTTTACTACACGAACTCTTAACACAAATTACGACAACTGGTGGTGCTATTACTGAATCAAAGCCGTACACGCGTTACAAATAACGGCGTAGAGAAATATTGTTAATTACCTAAATTGACGGCGGAATTGTATTTGTAAGTTGTTAATAAAATATGCTCAAAAGTTGGCTGTTCTTGAAAAAATTATTTTAATATGAAAAAAGAAGAAATAACACAATTATAGTGAAATAACAAAGAAATAAATGGCTACTATACAACTAACAAAAAAAAAAAGAACGCCGTTGTCGAAACTTTTAAAAGGACTTTCATTGGAGCAGGGACTATGTGCAATTGGTTGTTAACGCTATGAGCGCCTTTATAAATGAAAATAAAACTTATAATTGGCAACACAATTTGTTTATAACGATAAATATCGTCTAAAATGATATAAAATTAAATCAAAGAAAATTTTTTATAACGTATTTTCATATACCTATATGGATATATATATATATATGGACTTTAATCCAATTACATCTAAACAAATCAAAATAATGGAAATGGTATAGTACTGTAAGTGGTAAATTACGAGATATTGAACTAAAAGCATATGAATCTGCAGAATATGGTAGACATTATTGCTCTTAACGGGAACCAAAGTTTATTTTGTCTATCCTCGAAAGAAAATAGGCATATTTATTTTTTACATATAAAAAAACGAATTATTCAGCCCTGACGCGGTCCATAATTATACTGTCCCTATATGAAACTCCCCTTTAGTGATATCAAAGGCTAAGGTCATAAAATATTCAAATTAATGGGATTTGAATCGATAGTGGTAGTTATGTAGATCATCTCCTGGAGACACTAAGATGGTATCCATCAGACAGTGTAGTGAACTACTTGCTACGAACTTATTTTCATAACGTATTCGGAAGCTTAGACATACCAACCCGTGACTGAAAACGTTACTTGAAACCAATCAAAGAATTGTAATAACCTACATATTTAGCACAAGATGTTAAGACCCCCAAGCACATTCTCAGTTACGCCGTACAAACCTAAAATATCACCTCCCAAATTTATAGTGGTGCTACATCATTGATATTGGCATCATCCCAACTATTATAGATCAGAATTGGTCGGGGTTAGATTTGTATTGTGCACGACACGGAAAAGGTATCTAAGTAAAAACTTTTTGATGGGCTTGCTGAACTGGCATTCATTTGACTTCCATTTTTTATAAATTTTATAAAGTAGTACCTAAAACTGATAACTATTTATGTCCAAAGAACTAGAAACCATTACTGATGGTTAGTTTTGTGTTTACTTATCTTACAAGAGGACTATTTTGAACACAACAGGAAGCTAGGGGATACTTAGAAGAGGAAAAACCTTTTTTTGTAATATTTGTTTTTTTATTGATATTTTTAATTAAAAACTTAAATTCCATTTCTCTAAACACTTTGTTTTTTAAATACAACTTATTTAAAATTAATTTCAAAAAATATTTAAATTTGTTTTCTTGTTTGTTTGTTTGCCGAAACAGAATTTGATTGTTAACAAAAATTATAAAAATTATAAAATTTAAATTAAAAGTTAAAGTAGACACTTTACCAAACACTTGTATTGCATTATTAAAAAGAAGTTTTTTTGTTTTTTCTTTTTTAATAAAAGAAAAAAGAAATTAACTAAAATGTGTTTAAATTAATTAATTTCTTAGATAGGATAGGGGGAAAAAGGAGTAAATTAAATTAATTGTTACTTGAATGGGCTTTGCTTAAAATTAGTTTTTTTTCGCATTTTTTATGTATAGTTTTACTATTATTAACTAAAGCATTACAAAAAAAATTAATAAAAGGAGATGAAATAAACAATTTGTATTTAAAATAAGAAAATATTATAATCAAAAAAAAAAAAATAGTTGCAAACTATATATAATAAATCATATTAAGAATCATAAAATAAAACCAGTACATTTGTATGTAATGTTTTATTTCCATATTTGTTGAGGCAGATAGCCAGCGGCTTCTGTATTGATTTGTTTAGGGTTTATATTTGTTTTTGTTTTATGTTTTTATGGTACGACGACAAATTGTGACATTTAAGCTAAGCTTAAAATGACTCACGAAATTACACAGCTGCTCTTTTCTTGGGGATTACCATTCTCATTTTCAATTAATAACAATAGCTGATGGAAAATATCAGCAACAGACTAGACGAGAGGGAAGCAGAAAAGGAAACAAATACAAAATTATTATTATTTTATTTAATCTTTAAAAAGGTTACCAAGTATATAACCACCCACCTCATTTTGTTTAGCAGAAGTTTCTAAAAATGCAGCACGCCACGATTCAGCTAATTTTCTACCTTCTTCCGTAGAAACTGTACGTTCTTGATGTAAATCAGTTTTATTACCTACCAATACCACAGGTACACTATATTGTAAAACAAAACAATGTTTAAACAAAATACGGCATAAATTTCATTTACAGAGTAAAACTTACTATTTTTTGCCCATAACATCTAATAATTTTTCGTATATAATTTTAATAACTTCAAATGACTTTTGACTGGTTATTGAATAGACCAGAACGTAACCATGAAAATCAAGACTATATTCTACCGGAAATATACTATATTCATCTTGTCCAGCTGTGTCAACCAATTTCACGCCATAATCTTGGGAATTTACTCGTGTTACCTTTGTAAATGCTGCATGAAATTAAAAAAGTTTACAGAATTATTAATGTATGTATATGTATGTGATTGTATGAATGTGATATGAATAATGGGCATCAAAGTGTGTGTAAATGCATGTCTACCTATAATTTGTTATTTATTGAATAAAATTATTGGATATCGATCCATTTTAGAAAGTTAAATATGGTATTTTTAACAAGATAATGGCATAACTGAGATTTTTTATCAGCAGTGGCGTGTTTAGATAAGAAAATAAGTACATCTATAGCTTTGAAAACAAAGAGGAGTACAAAAATAATCTTAAAATGTGCATATGCTTTAATTTCTGCAAATTGGGTCAAAATATTTTAAAGGCAGTGTAAATGTCTATCAACTCGGTAGGTTGTCATTAATATCATCAAATTTAGACCTTTAAATCTAATCGTTTGAGGCAGTTCTACAACTATCTATTGTAGAGGCTCAACTGGTAATAAGTCAGCAACTTTCTCGATAAGATTACCGAATAATAAATAATAATTATTATAAATTTTGAAGAGGACATAATCTCCGGAAGAGATTCTTGCATATATTCATATAGCCAGTGCCATTCCGGGAAACTGCAAAACAAATGAATTGCCCAGACATGTCACAACCAGCAAACTTTGGGATAGTTTTTCACATTGGAAATCCTATTGTGAAACCGCAATCTTATGCTTGACATTGTGGTATTGGATTCCCTTAATGCGATTCCTAAACCGCGACAAATGTAGATAAGGATTGCTCAAAAAGTCTGTCCGAATAGCAGAAAAACTCACTCTTCTCAGTATGGGCCCACACTGATATTGACAATTTTTCAACGACTTCTAAAGAAACTAAAGAGACGAGATGGAAACGGTTCCTCACATCCTGGATACATGTCCAGCAGAAGGATTTGGGAAGAGACAATAGAAAACCTATCGACTTTGCTATGAGGTACAGATGTTTGCAGTAATATTTGAATAAAGAAGCTACACTGACCTAACATTTGTGGTAGAATTTTTTTGTATACATTATGACTTTAATTTTAGAACACCCAGTGCATTAAAATAGTGAAATAATCACAAAAGGAGTGGAAAGTTAAAATTAATGCCTTTAATACATATCTTTTTGCAACAATAATCGATTAATTAGCAAAAAAATCGATATAAAAACAATCATTCATAATCTCTAAACGATGGTTATTCAATTCTGAGGTAAGAATTAACTTTTATAAATAAAGTTAACGGTTTCTCTAGCCCAGCCCAGCTAATAACCCAAGTGTTTTGGCTGAGTCATATACAGGCAATTATTATTTGCTAGAACTTGAAAATCCTATTAGCAATTACGCCTAGAATGTTCATTATATTTTGTGCAATGAATCTCAACATAAACCAGTCTTTTGAATCACATATTATATCAACCCTGGCCGTAGAACTGTACTGTGGTATTATGAACCGGAAGTCGTAAGATATTTGGATAGTTCAAACGTAATTCGCAACTTCCCATTTGCTCTTCCTAAATTATACTTTTAATACTGATTGTAAATACAAATACAAAATGCTTGACAGTTAACTTTCAGAATGGAAAGGAAGTACTAAAAAATAACAATGATCTGACAAATTAATGTGTACAATGCTGTCATTGATGCAACGCCAATGATAACGAACAGCTGAGTATAAGATTTTTCAAGATAGATTTGATTGATGTGGCATACAAAATGGCAAAAAAGTATATAATTATTTGAGCGATAGATCAGAAAAAGGTCAATAATGTTATAAATTGTTTTAGTTTGTAAAATAAATTTCCCACTAATTAAGTGGTATATTGTTCGTATAACATTAATTAAAGAAACTTGACTTCACCTTGACATAAAACCTTAAAATTGTGTGTAACGATTTTAAAAGAAAGTAGGTTAACTGGTCTGATGTACAACCAAATTGTGGAAACTAAAAACTTCGCAATTATTACAGTATACGGAACTACGCAGTTTTTGCAAAACCAACAAAAACAGAAAACAGTGTTTTTTTAATATATTTTATAAAAAACTTTATGCGTTTCTTTTTCAAATTCTGATTCTATATACGATACGACAATCACTGATCATTGTGACCCTCTCTTTCCAAGAAACTTATAAGTAAACATGAGTTTCAATTGAACAATTGACAGAAATTTGATAATAACGTATAAATAACGCCATATACTCACTATTTTCTATTGTTGGATCATATGAATCGACAAATTGTCCCTCAACAAACTGGATACTCAAGGAGGATTTGCCTGTAAAAAAAGACGCAACAACAAAATGTAAAACACATAACATGGAATTTTTTTTTCAAAAATTAGTAGTACAACAACAAATACAATATACTCGTTTAAATTAAAAGAATAAAACGCAAATAATTAAAACAAAAATAATAATAATTATACACTATAAAACAAAGCCACAGAAAATAAAATAAAAAAAGTGAAAAGCAACGAAAGAAGAACGATAGAATATAAGAAAATCGTAAAGAGACAGCAATACTTACCTACACTTCTATAGCCCATCATGGCAATATTACGTTCTTTTGGTGGCATTTTATTTAATTGCTTTTAACACTACGCACAACAATTATTGTCACTGCAAACTTAATTTATGATTTACTTTTCTGTTGTATAAATTTTACATCAACTTTTTTCTAGTAGCTATTTAAAATTGTGATTTTTTCCTTAATACCAGTATGAATTATATGAACCTCACCTAAAATGTCTCTTTTTTTTGTTACTAACCTTTCAGAGTTGCCAAAACTTTAAAAAATACTACACAAAAAAAGGTACCATAATTAACAAAAAAAAAGAAATAATAAAAAATAAACAACTAATAAATTCGTTGTTTTAAAACATTAAAATTATTTAATGAAATTAATACGTTCTCTATACGTGGATATATTTTGTTATTTGTATAAATAATGGCAACTTCTATGGACATATGTTCAGATTTATAAGGACTTCTCTTTCTACCTTAAGCGAAATAAAACAATTACAACAGCTGGCTCTAATAAAAAAGTTACCAGATGAATGATACCAAATGATTAAAGCGTTTTTTATGGTGTATAAGTTTTAAAAATATCACGGTGTTTGTTTTTTGAATAATGTGGACGAAGTATTTGTTATCTCCAATGCATTGTCTAACGAATAATGAATTTTCTTCATTATACATTACAAACCACAATTATTGTCAGTGTGTACCTTCATACCAATAATTTATGCGTATAAACCGGCACATGTAAGGCCACTTTTGGTTCACTTTTGGTACTGTAATAGTCTTTTGAGCATGATATTGTGGTTAGTGTATCCGACGACAAATCAAAGCAATCTGGTTTCAAATTATAGAGAAAGTAAACGAGGTTTAATTACTTTTAAAGAATACATTGGTGAAGAATTTAAATTTTTTTATATTACACAGAGGTTTCGCTAGATATATCCATAGGTATAACACAACTTATATTGAGTAGTCGAAAGACGCCACAAAGCCTTTAAAGATACGATCAGAGAATTTTTAATGTAAATATCAAAGATTACTGTTAACTACAAAAGGTTAGGCTAGAAATTCGGACTATACGAAAGATAAGACATGAAGTATAAGACAAAATAGAACACAATAGTAGTCCGTCGGTAATTCGAAAACTTTACAGTGCATGAAGAATGACATCTCACTTACATACCTTACCTGTTAAATACTTTTATTACACACTGTAAATTTAAGCAGTTTTACGCCAATAAATATCATAATCAAAACAAATAAACGTAAATATGCATTTCAGTGTTGCCATATCATTTATACTGCTTGTTGTTGTTTTTATACCAATTTCTTATGTTTTGACATTCGCATTCATTTGTGATTTTTTACAGTAAAAAAAAATCATTAGTTTTATTTGTTAGTAAATTAAATTACTTTCCGTGAGGATTTACTAAGTTAACCAGGCAACATGTCTTTGTCTATGAGACTATTCACAGCGTCACGCAATGGTAATCAATAGTTAATAAATATTAAAATAAGAAATTTAAACAAAACCGTAAAAACTACCAAGAACTTCATATTTATAATAATTGAGGTTATGGTCACTTATGTCATCAAAACGTAAAACAATTGGGTTCCGCAAAGGATTTTAAAGTCACTGCGAAAGGTTGAGTGTATTTTAAGTGAATAAAGTGAAAATGTGAAAAAAGTTAAAGAAGACTGTTAGAATAGCATTTTTGCGGTTTTATGAAAACAAATGAATTTCCCGTATTCAGTGTACACCGGTCAAGTGTAGTTGCTTGCAAGTGGAACGATTGTTTCCGAGAAAATTCAGTGAAAAAATCAATTTGACTGCCCTGTAAATAAAACTTTTTTGTTGACACAGTCTCAGAGTAGTGGTGATTATTTATAACGGGTGCTTCCAACGTTTATGTGGACAGATTGTGTTTGTATATTGGTTTTATATGGAGGCTTAGCACCAGAAAGTTTTTAGGTCTCTTCTATTTTGTTGGTATTTGCATTTGATTTAACGTATCAATGGCAGTGACAAATTTTTGATACATTTTTTGTCTCTTCAACGTACAAATAGGAGGAAATGGATTTCTGGGGTGTAGAATATCGAAATTTTTGACAATTTCTTACACTCTATAATTCAATAGAGGGGAATCCAAACGCTTTTTAATATGCAAATACGCAGGTTAACCTTTAATCAAAAATGTTAAACCGAGCACACAAACAACAAGCTTTAAAGAATCTATTAGGTGCCTCGAAAACAGAGTACCTTAGACTTGTACCAGTTATCAACGCCTACCGTCGTTTACATTATAAACTTTCATTTTTCTAGTCAAGCATAATTATCGCAATGTATTTTTAATAATTAAAATTTAATTTTAGGCCAACGCATGTTTTTCTCCACTACTCGTTTAATGAGTAGTTCACCTCAAGAAGCTAAAGACATTGTTCAGGTACCAGCTGGTTATAAATATGTTAACAACAAGGAGGAAAGCATGGATTTGAAAGATGTCACCGATAGAGCTGCATCCACAATTTTCCTTAGTGAACTGATGCGCGGTTTTGGTGTTACATTGGCTCACATATTCAAAGAGCCCGCCACCATTAATTATCCCTTCGAAAAGGGACCACTATCACCCAGATTCCGTGGTGAACATGCTTTGCGTCGTTATCCAAGCGGTGAGGAACGTTGTATTGCTTGCAAATTGTGCGAGGCTATTTGCCCTGCTCAGGCAATTACCATTGAAGCCGAGGAACGTGCTGATGGTAGTCGAAGAACCACACGTTATGATATTGACATGACCAAATGTATCTATTGTGGTTTCTGTCAGGTATGATTGGAAAAAAAAGTATAGAGACTAACAGATTTTAAATGAATTATTTTGCTTTTTCAGGAAGCCTGTCCCGTTGATGCTATTGTAGAGGGTCCCAATTTTGAATTCTCTACCGAAACACATGAAGAGTTGTTGTACAACAAGGAGAAACTTTTAAATAACGGTGATAAATGGGAATCTGAGATTGCTTCTAATTTGCAAGCCGATCATTTGTATCGTTAAGTTTAAATCAATTAAAAGAAACAAGTTTGAAAGCTCGATCCCTGTAAAGGATGTTTAGTGATTTAGCTAAAATTATCAAATAAAATTAAACTGTGTTAAAAAATATGTAATAACCAACACCTCTTGCTTATAATTATTTTGTTTATTAAAAAAAGAAACAACTTAATAATTTTTTAATTCTTTATGTTTTCAAATCGTATAGTAAGAAACAAAAAACGATGTATGCTATGGTATATAATGCCCTCTGGATATATGGAAGTCTTGTATTTTTTCTTTGCTCTAAGTTTATTAAATTATTGGCCAGGACCGGATAAAGATTTTTCCATAAACTTCTTTTTGGCAAAACAAATCCACCATTTGTTGGGTTTGCCATCTTCGGTATTAAATACTTTTTCCAATACACGATTACCAGTTTCGTGGCGTAACTGTAACAGATATTGGCGCATAAGCTCTACAAAAAAGATATTCTTATGGTTTCTGAACAGAGGTGTGAGTTTTTATTTTTAAATACCAACCACTATCCTGTGCTGTTTGTGGTTTGGCGTATACCGCATTTAAGGGGAAACCAGCCTCTCCGGGTAAATCAAATTTGGATATTGCCAAACTATACATTTCCTGTTGGCCCTGATTCTTGTTTGAACAACGCTGTAGCTTCTTTAAGCATTCCGTTATATACAAAGTGATATAAATTAGGGTGCGATCCACTTCCGACTAAAATACATAATTTTAATAACTTATGAAGTTTAAGACAATTGGTTGATTGATTTTGTTTACCTTTATTTCATAAGTACGAAAAAATACATTGGCCTTAAAGTAATATAGTGACTCATCAATGATATCGTTATCATTATTCATTTGTGATGGAGCTGGCCCCCGATATTGAGTTCTCAATGGCAATATAGCCATATTGCCTACCATTGATGGAAATTCTTTAATTGTGGAATGATAAGCCTTAAAGTATTTCCAAACAAGAGTAAAGAAAGAGGAATTATAAATGGTTTATCGGTTGGTTTTCACAAAACATTTATCCAACCCCACCCAGACTTTATTTAATGGGGTATTTTACAATAAAATAAAAAACTATATTATGTTTTTAATTCCACTTACCGGCATTTTAATAAATGTTTGTTATTAAATTACTTTTCAATTAAATTAAATCTTATATTTCTAGGATGAAAACAAAATTTATTACAAAGTATTTTCGACTCCTAGCAATTCTGTCAATCGTTAGCATGCAAACACAGAGATGTCATTAAATGAACCTGGGTTGTTATTGCGTAAATAGAGTTACCGATTCGTGGTATATTACGTGAATGAGAAAACTGGGTTTTTCAATTCTTTTAACTCTTCACAATTATTGGTCAAACAAAAGTTAGAAGCTGTTCCTATTATTTAAAATAATTCAATTCTTTATTACTATTTTCACGTTGCATTATAAAAGGTATAGCATCAACTGTAAGCGATAATCACCTAATACTAGTCAACGACTAGCACGGACCAAATAGCGGTCACTCAATTATCTTGACAAAAATGGGGACCTTCACAAATATATATTACGTTATACTCCATTATCTGTGACTTCTCGAGGAAGTTCAGAACGGTTCGGGAAATAGATTATGGAGTGACGAACATTACGAACTACTCCAGAGATTTTCAAGCAAGGTTCAACCCTGGATAAAATCGTGGATGGAGTCAACTTTTCGGATTCGTCAGGTGTAGACCATTCCATGAGACCATTGAATACCTTTTCTGTATTGTCCAGCCGTAAATAGGATTTTAGAAGGATTAGGACCATGGGCAAGGGTTTTTATAGATTAAATTTTCTGTTGAAGACCTATATTCGGGCTCTCCTGAGTAGTCCACGTTTATCAAGTGAATTTGAACAATACTATCACTCCAATAAGTACGCATAATTTTTTATTTCAAATATTTGTTATTTTAGATAAATGAATTGGCTACTCCAGTCTGGTTTTTATTAAATCAGAGTTGCTTTACAATTCCAAATTCAGCAGCCTTTGCTTTTGCTGACAAAAACATTTTGACAGATAAACAAACAAATTTTTCTAAGAGAGAGAAATTGAACAGCGCTAAATTTTAAATTTCTTTTTTTTTATATTTTAATAAAAATATTTTGCATGTCTATGTAAAATAAAATTCAATTTAAAAAACATAAGAATAATTTAAAATTCCATGTTGAAAATATGTTACAAGCTGAAATGCCCACAAATGCTGCGACCCGTAGTAAGACGGCTCTAAATAATGTGGCCAAAACGGATAAACAGGCTGATATAGTGAAACGTTTGGAAGAACTCAACAAATGGCAGGAAGAACAAAAAAAGCTACTGGTAGCTAGACAAACCAAGCAGAGAGAAATTTTGGGCATGGAGCAACAGAACATGTATAACATGTTGGGTCTACAAAACGTTGTTGGTTGCGAATCAAGTGAAATGGACGAGGATATAACCCCCAGAAATGTGGAAGATAACAGTAATATTGAAAAAGACACAGAGGCAGATGAAGATGAATATGAGGATGTTAGTACGGAGGATAGCATAACAACTTCTCAATTGGAAATTGAAGATGAATCAGAGGCTGTAGTTAGGAATGGTGCGGAGCAAACATCATTCAAAAATTTGACCACCTCGGGTTATGGAACGGAGGAATGTTTAGATGTAGGTACGAAAAATAAGCCTAAAAAGCCTTTCTTAAAAAGGGGAGAAGGCCTTAAGCAAAGATTTAAAATAGATCCAGATGAATTGAGAATAAATAACTTACCCAGATACAAATATGCCAATGCCCATCCAAGGCTAAGATTAAAGCCCTCAAACAAAAGCATGAAAATGAATAGTAATGATAATAAAAATGCAGGTTTTCATAGACGCACAGAAAATCCAATGCCACTGGATGCACAGGAAAGAAGATTTCAAAATTTATTAATTTCATCCAGAAACTTGTGCAGTTCTACACCTGACGACAAGTCTTCGTTGTCCAATAAATCAGCAAAACTGTCTAATGTGTCCAGTTCATCCAAAGTTCATTTTCCCGACTCAAAGACGAAAATAACACATGCGAATCAGCAATTTCCACTCATTGAAAGATGTGCAGCAGGAGCGGAGAAGGTTATACCTCCAGTTGCATGGTCTAAAATTCTAGATCCTCAAAAAATAGAGCCAGTAGAAGTAACACGCAAATGCTCACAATCATTTCCGGAAACTGAAGAAAGCATTTTTGAACTGATGGAACAAAAAGCCTGTAATGGTAGCTTTAACATGGACTCCACCTGTATCAAGGAATTTATGCAACGTAGACTAACTGAAAAGCTCAATGAAACTGATGATAAAATACCAGTACAAGAGCATTTAAAAACCAAACGTTTAGAGCCAGTGATTGTTAGTGAGACACATGAAGATCAACCTTCATGCTCTTCTCTAGAAGAAGAGACAGAATTGGAACAGTCTCAATTAACTGAGGAATCTTTTAGCACTGAATCTGAAGAAACCTCACATAAAACAGTGGAAGATACAGAACCTTCATATGAACCACAAAGTACGCCCAAAGTGAGAGTAAGATTCTCCGATTCGAATGAGACACACGAATATGAAGAGGAGGAACCTTATACAACTTTAGACGAATCGACACGTTTAACAGCAGGCAGTGCGGTGCAACAGGAGGGTCAAGGCGATACTACTAACAATGAGTTCTTTGAACAGTTCAGACAGGCGCTCTTTGCAGCACTACAACTGAAAGCTGATCAACATCAAACACATGAATGTACAAGTGATGTTACTTTAACACCAACGCCTAAAGAGTCTACTGCCTTAAGCAATATAGAAAACAATACCTCCATTTACTCGCCAGCTGATTTACAAGAAAAAACCGAACTGATTAAAACGCGCCTCGCAGAGCTTGAGAAGGAAATTAAAACATTTAAAGAGAACAACGTAATACTATTGAAAGCCAAACAAGATCACGAACTGGAAAAGTCTTTAAATGCTCAGGAGCATTTAGAGGCAATGGAACGTATAAATGATGAAAAAATACGCATGGAAATCTATTTACACGATGAACGCGTTAAATTGGAAGATGAAAAGCGACAATTTGAACAGCAAACAAAACTTAAAACGCAAGGCCAAATAGCCAAAGAACGTAAGGAATGTGAACGTTTAAGGGACCAGGTGGCTAAATTGGAAACCCAATTAAAAACAAAAGACTCGAATCACACTTCAGCTCAGGCTAGATTAAGAACGCAAATTCGAAATTTGGAACGAGAACAGTCTAAACTACACGAACAAATAGAGCAATTGACAAAGGAAAACAAACGTTTGGAAAATGAAAATCTCAAAATAAGTCGAGAACAAAACAATAAAATCCTAATGGAAATAAACCGGAATATAGCAAAACTAGCACCTAAACAGGTAAATTATTTGCTTTTATGACGGAAGTAACATGACTTTATATGAGTTTCTAAAATTCTATTTTCTTTTGTACCAAAACTTTTCTATTCGCTTTACGAATTCTTAAACTCTATTTAGCATTTTTTTCATGCTTCCAATGTAGCAGAATTAATCACAATTGCGGTTTCTAACAATGAAGCCTATCCTTCTAAACGAACAATAAAATCCTTGGTTCATTTGCTTTTCTAATATTAAAAGAAATGATCTTACCATATGTAGATATCTTCATGATCTTTCTTTGTAATGTTTGCTTTCTAGATTCAAAATTCTACCACTACCATACCCGAAGAGGGTCCACCAACATTAGGAGTAGCCAAAACAGTTTCTAAATGTATTGTGGCCGCAGCTACAGCCAATAAAAATGCTAGTAAAGCTCACAAAGGTACAAATACCAATTTTACAACTGGAAAACCTTTAAGTAACACTAACAAATACTGTTCGTCCTCTTCAATGGATAAACCGCAACAACAACCAACACAAGGAATAAATAGTCCCGAAATTATAATCGAAGAAGATGAACAACAGCAGGAATATCACCAACAACAGCAGGAATATCACCAACAGCAGCAGGAATATCATCCACAATACGTTTATGATAATGACGATGAAGATATTTTAAAAGAATTAGAAACATCGCCGCCTAAAAGAAATCATAATTTGCTATCAATACCACAACCAGCAGAGTCCTCAAAACATAACCATAATGGCAAAACAACATCCATGAAATTAAATTCCAAAAGAGACCCAGAAATACCAGCACCACCACCATCTTCGCCACGTCTTAGCAGTGGCTGCAATACTACTATGAAACGTGAAATTGTTAATGAGGATGGCAGCAAAGATATCTGGTATCCAAATGGTAATTTAAAGAAAATATCTGCCGATGGTATGATCATACGCATGTTATACTACAATAAAGACATTAAAGAAACCAACATTAATGAGGGCACCGTTAGATACTATTATGCTGAAACAAATACATGGCATACCAGCTATTTGGATGGCTTGGAAATACTTGAATTTCCAAATGGTCAAGTAGAACATCGCCATAAAAATGGTATAGTTGAAGTACATTATCCCAATAACTCAATCAAGATAGTAGATCCCAAAGATGAACATAAACAAGAAGAATGGCGTTTTCCGGATGGTACACACTTAGTACAAATGCGTAATGGTGATAAGATACTATCGTTGCCGAATGGACAAAAAGAAATTCATAATAAACTGCACAAGAGACGGGAATATCCTGATGGTACGGTAAAACTTGTTTATCCCGATGGCAGTACAGAGACACGTTATTCGAATGGACGTGTCAGACTTAAAGATAAAGATGGTAAATTGGTTATGGATACAGATATGTCAAAATAAAACGAAATTCCATGTTGTGGCTGTGGGTATGAGGGTGTGTATATGTATGTATGTTTTTTGTTAATCGTATATTTTCTCCTTTTTTTGTACAAGTCTTGTAGTGAAAGTAGTACGTGTTATATTGTATATATGTGCATTTTTGTTTTTATTTTTTTGTATACGTAAACTGCACAGCTTTTTTATACTCTTTTTTTTTATTGAATAAAAAGAATATTTATTATAAAAACAATTAACTTACTTACATTTAAGTATTGTAGGTAAGAGAGGGTCTTGTTAAACAAATTAACGTTTTTATGCTAATCAAATATGAGGTCGCTATTATCCTGTTCTTCCTCCTCGGGGGGATCAAAATCATGTATCTTAACATCAGCATCTTCACCATATTGTATAACATTATCGATTTGTAATAACAAGTCTTGTATACTTTCCTCATCATCCACGTTCATTGGCACAAAACGTACCAGGCTGTAAGAAAGGAAGGAAGGAAAAAAATCATAAAAAAAATTTTTAAAAACATTAAAAAGCTTTTAAATTAGAAGAAACGAAACTCCAATTAATACTTAATATATAAAATTCATTTATTTTAATTACGTATTTACAAAATTTCATGTTTTTCTTTTTTTACATGTCTTAGATTAAGAGTTTTTTCATTCTCCAGCAAACTCTTGGCATAAGATAAATGTTCCATATTCGTGCAGACAACTGGAGCATATTTATACGTCCATTGGTTGTCTTCCGGCTTAACATTAAAGTTATTTTCCAATACTATATCATCTAATTTCTGTAAATCACTATTTGCTGTTAAAATTTCATTAAATTTATTTAACCATTCTTGTTGCGTAGCCTGCAGACTTTTTCTGATTTCATTAATTGTAGCTAAACTTTCGTTTAAAGGCAGTCCTGTGATTTCAAGTTTTTTAATGCTTAAAACAAAACTCTCCAAATGTTCTTTTATATACAATAAATCCTTTTTGAGATATGTATGCTCTAAGAGATGCATACATTGTTTTAGGCATTCAACATCATCTTCCCCATTTAGGTGTTGAAGAAGACTACTAATTTCCTTCATATGATCACAATAGTAAATGGCGGCTATTAGCCATGCAGCTGGTTTATTGCTAATCGATAATAAGGTCGGTGGTAAATGGTTCAATTTTGTACTTAACAAATGTTGGCGATAAGGTGACTAAAATTTAAACTGAATGTTAAAAACTGTTGCTAATTAGAAAGGGTATTTAATACCTTAAAAAATACTGTTTCGCAGTGCATGACAAATTCTTCAACATCCTTAAAATGTGTGCGCATATATTCAGAAAACTTGTTAAACGTTTGTGCTAAGCAACTTATGTAGATCATATTCGGAAATAAAATTTTAAGCGACTGCAAAGCAGCTTTCATATATGGTCTTGCATCCGTTACCACTAAACGTACATTTTCATAATTGATTTCTTTATGTTAGAAAAGAGAAAAAGATCAATTAGGTTTACATTTCAATAATATTTGCATTAAATACCTACCCTCTGGCCATAGAATTTGCAAAGAGTTATTGAAAAATGCCGCTATGGCACTTGGTGTTGCTTTTTCTAAACGCAACATATTAAGCATATAGGATTTGCCTCTTTCAGGCTCTTCCAATAAGCCAAAAACAAAATTAACTACAAGATTTTTATTCTTATCAATACATTCACTGATAGAGACCCAAATTTGTTTATTTTCGGCTATGTTTTGTAATTTGCGTATATATTTCTCATATAAAGTGGGCACATATTCCGAACGTAAAGTCAACTCACTTGGTATAGGATTTTGTGTATATTTTTGTAAAAATGTTTTTAGCGCAGGATTATTAATGGTTTCCAAAGGTATATTAGCCTCTAGAAATGTGGTACACAAATCCAAACTGAAATTATTAAATGGTATTTGGATGTCGGGCGAGAAAAATGACAATGAAGACGATGTATCTTCAACTTTTTCTTTGTATCTGTTGTCGCATACTCTATTTTCGTCTTTATTTCCGAATATTGTATTTTCTAATTTGTTTTCCATACTATTACTAGTATCGAATATATTTTCCAACTTATTTTCGACTTTATTGTCGATGGCATATTGCAGGGCGGCTTGATGTTTCATAGTGCGAAAATGTTGTTGGATGGTAAAGGTTTTTGTGCCATTCAGATTACATTGGCATAATTTACAATACAGTTGTGAGGAATCGACTTCTAATATATTTGGATATTGTCTTACCATACGAGCGTTAAAACTATATGGAGTTTCTCGTGTAGTCTTTGGCATGTTATTTTAATTTCAAAATTTTTAATTTAATAACGAATATACGCCTATGGAAACTCTTTATTATTAGGATAAAAAGGAAAAAAAATTGAAAAGAAAAATGTATAGCAGAAAAATGCTAATAAGGCAAAAAATAATGAGGAAATATGCAAAAAAGCCTTTTAAGCATAAACGTCTAGGATTGCCATCGTTCCAATGCATTTATATATTTGTGGTATTAAAATGCATAATGACACAAAATAAATATGTTGGCATATTTAGCATATGAATTTATTGTACATATGTTAGTAAATATAATAAAGCAAGAAATAATTAATATATATTTGTTTTTAAAATATATAAATAGTTTGTATGTAAAACATATTTGCAAACTTCCCCTTTTCTCCGTAATAATTTGTAAAGCAACCCTTAACGTGAGCATGCCATATTTTAACCTAAAATTAAAACAAAAAATTTCTCACATACTCATTTGAAAATTACAAAAGTCCCTTTAAATACAAATAATCATGTGGCATTTCTAAAAATGCTTAAACATGGAAATTTTACCTGCATATAATGGGAACAAAAGCCATAATTTAAGGAATTTTTATTGTGACCGTATACTTTCATATAAATAATCAATCCTTTCACAGTGGCAGCTCTATGAAATGTTCTAATACGGGTATTTGCTATTCAAATGCCAAATCTATAACTATCTCTTTCTTTTCCCTTATAAAATAGATATGGTTTTCAACCTAAATAATCCCATCGTGTTAGTAAAGCAATACCAATACCCACACAGAAAATACCTCGGGGAAAAAAATTAAGAATAAAAAAACCTGGAGAAGCCACATCAAATTTATAAAATTTGGTAGAGAAAACTATTTTTTGTGGGAATTATTTGTACAGTTGTAAAATGTTTTCAGTAATTTCTTATGAACAATAATAAAGGATGCATTATCATAGGCATTGAATATTAAGTGAACATATAATAATTATAAAATTGAAAAAGTGCTTTTTTGGTGATTATCGGGAAAAGAATTTTTGCAGTGTGTACGAAGAGTAGATAGAAAACCCTTAAAATGTCGGAAGAATTCCCGAAAGCAGAAATGCTACGATCTGTCAAGGGTAAGGATATGTTATTGGTGGATAATTATCTTTACCACTATGACGATCGAACTAGTAAGGCTTACCGTTGGGTATGCAGTCGGCGGAAAGACAAAATACCCTGTCGGGTACGTATGTACACCTCATTGATAGATGAATGGGATTTAACGCGCCACAAAGTGGAGAATATTATTGGTGCGCATCCCCATGGTCCCGCTGATCAAGAAGCCATTATAAGGGCTCGCGATAAAAAACGCCAAGCCGATGCCGAAGGTTTACCCTGTACTTTGGGCAATAAGTCCCTAAAACGACGTATACTTAAACAGGAAATTGCCAGAAAAATGAATGAAAGGAGAATGAAACTGAAAAATGGAGAACCTGTTAGCGATGAAGAAGATGAAGAAGAGGATAATAAAACAACCAGCTATATAACGGGCCTAAAAACTGACAGCAGTGAAGATGAATTTGGTGATTTGGTAGAAAGTTTGAGCATAAAGCCTCCGTCTAAACCTCAGGAGAAAAAGGTTCTTATGCTTAAGACCGCCAAAGGCCACCATATGGTGGCCGTTGAAGGTTGCGTCTATAGGCTAGATGGTAAATCCATGATTAGCAGCACTTATCGTTGGAAATGTTTTAGATCAAAAGATCTACAATGCTCGGGTAAAATATATACCGAATGTTTAGCAAGCGGTCAACACCGTTTTAAGCCCATACGTTTAGATGAGAATGCCCATAATCACCAGCCTTACAGTGAAGAGAAAATAGAGGCCTTAATACGTCGAAATAATATTAAAATATTACAGGGTAAAGAGGAACAGTCTTCGTTTAAAATATTTGATGGACTTGTTACAGCAACAAGTTCTTTAAAGAAACCTATTACAAAAGTGGAAAAAAGACCCAAAACACAGGCAGTACCTTTATCTGCATCGAAAGGTGGCGGTAATGTGCTTTCCATTTCATCTAACATTGAAGTAACACAACGCCAAGATTTGAGAAAGGTGAAAGCGGAAGCCACTTCTAAATTATACCGTCAAGTAGATGATGTCTTGGATTGTCTGGAAAATCCCAGGGATGGCAAAATTACCAAATATACATTTTTGCCTTCTCTAAAAGGTAATCGCATACTTATAATGGATAATATGATATTTCATTACGATTCCCGAGGTACACAAAACAGCAGGGCCTACTGGACTTGTCTATATCGCCGAGATAAAGTGCATAAATGTAATTGTCGCTTAACCACAGAAGGTGACGGAACAGACCTTAAAATTGTTAAAGTCTCTGGTATACATAAGCACCTCACAAATCATCGCCAGCACATAGATAAAAGACTACAACAAAATCTCAAAGTAAAAGACAAACCGCTTAAAACAGAAATGATTTCCATGGACAATGATTTGTATGCAAATGATGATGATGACGACGATGATGATGATGATGATGGTCACGATGCGAACGATAACGTTGATGATCAGCATGAGGAGTCGACCGGCGTTAACCAAACGGAAAGTTATTTGGATATGAGTGATTTCATACAAATGAAAAAACCCAAACTGGAACATATGGACACATCAGAATTACAAACAAGTAATGAAAGCGCCTTAGAGGAGAATGTACAATCCTCGATTGTGGAGTATAAAACTGATAATGAAGTGGATCCCTTTCACGAGACTATACCTGTTATTGAGTACATAGAAATGGAAAGAATAAATTCATCACAATACCATACCGATTCAGAAACTGAATTGGAATATAAACCGCGTGCCACTAGAACACGTAAGAAGGCACGAAAACTAAGCAATGACGAAGTGAATGATGACGACGATGATTATGTGCCTCCGACTAGAGGACGTAAACCACAAGCTTTATTGAGGAAAAACACTTCTAGTACACCGGTAACCTCTTACAATCCGGATAATATTGATATAACAAAAACTACAAAGTTACGCTCAGCTAAGGGTGGTGAATTGCTGTGTGTTGACGGTTATATTTATCATTTGAAAAGTGTTTCGCATACTACTCGTACGTATTGGGCCTGTATCAAATCAAAAGATCGTATCTTAAAGTGCCCAGCCCGTGTGACGACAATTTCAAATCCCGCCAATGAACTAAAGGTGGTACATTTAAGCAATTCTCATACACATCCCATATTTGAGAATGACATTAAGAAGCGCTTATTTAATGAATTTTCTAAATCGGTTAAAGATGTTAAATCTAAAGACATTATGAATAAATCATTGATTGAACTTAATCCGGAATTTGCTAGTTTTCTGGGCGAGCATCGAGTTATTAAGAGAGAGAAATTCAAGTAAGTGAATTATTTTGTAATAATTATATGGTATGTACAATTTTTTCTGTTAGTTGCTATAAAATTTAAGAAACCACTTCTCTTGTATTTGGTTTTTGTTACTATATTTCTCGTAATAAAACTGGCAAAAACGTTTTAAAACTGGAAATATATTAAATACCAAACCATAGCTTATTGATTTGCGCCCAAATTCTGCCATTTTCCAGCTTAGAGTCGCTAGTTTTCAATATCAGGGAGCCTCGATTGAAGTTGATAGATTCGCTTCTACTGCCTTCAAGGTTATTTACAATTATCCGATAGTTTGTGAAGAGAACTTTACACCCCTATTACATCGTTTGGACATGTTCTCATTACCAGCGTGATGTAATTGTTTTTTAGTTTATACGCAATAGCGGCAAAAGTATGATACATTTGGTTGTCCTGGTAATTTCAATATTTCTGTTAGTAAGCAACAGAAATCATCAGCATTCCATTTGAATTTATTACAACTTCGATTTTTCCAGCCCAAAAATATTTTAAACACAATTAACTAAATACAATACATACATATGTACATATAACCAAGCTTTGACCAACAATCATTAAGTCTCTATACATTTAATTATTTTTAAGCTTTTGCTTGTTTTTTTTTATAAACATTAAGCGAAACAAGCTTTTATTTTGGACCACAACAACCAGTTTATAAATAAATGTAATAAACACTTGCCGCACAAGTAGCTAAGAGTGAAGACGTCATCTAACACCCAAGAAAAAGTAAAAGTAAAGAAATATCAAATCGTGGGTAGTTATAGCTTGACTGCTATTTTAGAAAGTAGTCAAATTGAAAGTGAAGAAAACCATTTTTTTAATTTTTATAAATTTCAAGTATTATTCTGAAAAAGAAACTCAATTTTCTAATCAAAAACTATTGCTTTTAGACAAAAAGAAAAAAAAAAAGAAAACCGGTTAAAATAACTTGTCATTAGGAATTATTTATTATTAATTAGACAAGTTTATATGTATCAAAAATAAGGTTTTTCCAATTTTTTTTTATTCAGATTCAATATGAAACTATATTCAGTATCTGATGGCCCACCATCTTTGGCTGTACGCATGTGCCTTAAGGCTTTAAATATTCCCTATGAATTACACAATGTCGATTATATAGCTTCAGAGCATTTATCAGAGGAGTATGCCAAGGTATGTTAGATTAAATAACAACACTTTAATTAAATAACAACACTAATTGAAATATCATAAAAAAAAACTATTTTCCTCTCTTTCTAGATCAATCCTCAAAAGGAAATACCCGTTTTGGATGATGATGGCTTTTATCTTTCGGAAAGTATTGCCATTATGCAATACTTGTGTGATAAATATGGTGCCGGCAATACAGCCTTGTATCCTAAGGA
Source organism: Sarcophaga bullata (assembly GCA_005959815.1). Taxonomy (NCBI): domain Eukaryota; kingdom Metazoa; phylum Arthropoda; class Insecta; order Diptera; family Sarcophagidae; genus Sarcophaga; species Sarcophaga bullata. The sequence goes on from QOCX01000451.1 coordinate 158,056, forward strand.
TGCCAAAGAGCGTGCCTTGGTTAATCATCGTCTATGCTTTAATATGGCATTCTATTATTCCAATATTGGTGCTTACAGCATGGCACCCATATTTTTCGATTATGAACGCACTGAAATGGGCTTAAAGAAGGTTAAAAATGCCTTGTCGGTATTTGAAACCTATTTACAACGTTTGGGCACCAAATATGCTGCTGGTAATAATGTTACCATTGCTGATTTTGCTCTTGTTACCGCTACTCTTTGTTTGGAAGCTATCTCTTTCGATTTATCGCCATATCCTTTAATAACTAAATGGTATAATACTTTTAAAAAGGAAAATCCCGATCTTTGGGCAATTGCTAATAGCGGCATGCAAGAGATTAAGGAATTTGAACACAATCGTCCAGATTTATCACATATGAATCATCCGTTCCATCCCACTCGTAAAAATGTCTAATAGAAAAATGTTTATAATGGAAAGCAATTAAGTTGAAGTCGTTTAATATATTTTTAAGATAAAACGTTCAAAATGTTTTTCTTTTTTGCTTGTTTAATATATTATTATTACAAAAAAAAGTTTATTTTGCTGTTTTAAACATTATACTACATTATACTAAAGTACCGTATGAAAATATAAAATCATTTAAATTGTTTGAAAAAGAAGAGAATTTTAGGATTACGAATAAACAACAATTATTTCCTCGGCAGTTCTTTATTTTTCTATTGAAAACAATTCAATCGTTGGCATTTTAGGCAGATTTAAATAAAACCTTTAAAACTGCTCTATATTTGTAAAAGGAGTAATAAATTGAAGTGTATTTTGTCTAAAAATCACGAAAAATCTTAATTTTTCCATTTCAGTTTTAATAGTGCTGCATTCAATATTGTTTGTATGCTGTTCACCACTTAAAAGCGTAAATGACAGACGATCCATTACATCTTGTACTTGACGATATTATTGAGAAGTAATCCATGCTGATAGAGTGATACCTCAATGAAATGGAAAACACATTACCGCCAAATTTCGGTTCGGTCAAAGGTACCGCTTTTCTCCACTTTATTAAAAGACTTGTTGCTGTTACAAGCCCATCAAATATTTTAAGCGTAAATTGTCCCTTTTTAGACGAGTAATATTTTAAGTGTTTCTACCTATTATCGCCGTTCTATGTAACTATGGGCATTCTCCTCTAAATATATTGGCTTAAAACGGCGTTGATCACTTACTAATATTTCTTTCCTAAATCTAATACAGTTCCAAGGATAAATGTTACTAGTCTTGGACCATCCAACCTATTTACACAGTCTTCAACGAGAAACGAACCTGTTTTCTTAAGGTTTAAAAATATATTTGAAGTCATCCAAATAAAACCGATATTTATGAAAATGGTCAAGTTGAAATTCTCGGTCGGAAAGTTTTTTAACCAAAAGTTTTTTTTTCAATTTCTACTATTTCTATTTTGGCCAGTACAGACGAAGATTTTAATGAAAGAGATATATTAGAATTATATCACATTTGCAACAAGTTGTAGGTCCGCAGTTGATGGTTATTTTAAAAGGCAATCGAATACCGTCAAATCAACAGAAACTGTATGTTTTAAGTATGTAACCAGCCAAGCTGTTACAAAACTAACTACTCAAAGAGAAGTTTTTCCTTATAAATATGGTATGGAAACTATTGAACTCCGCTTTTAAAAGCATGCCCAGACAAAAGAAAACTATGTTGTAAATCAAAAACTTTAATATGAAAATTAAAATCGGTTCGACTTACCTAAAGTCCTCTATTAGTGATCCAATGGCCTCGGATAACTTTCGATGTGATCTACCCCATGCTGATTCCTGTGTTATATCACCCAAAAGTGCTCTTGGATCTGGATCCAAATATTTGTCCAATTGCTTACGTGCTGTCTTACTAAGCAAATCCATTTTTGTCAAAACATTTACATGAGGCATTTCCAAATTTGCCATAACACTCAATGCTGCCATAGTACCCGATAAAAATTTTGCACCATCAATCATAAACTGGGAATCAACCAAAAAGACCGTACATATACGAAAATTCCACGATTCCAATAATTCCACCAAACGTTTGCCCATATTTAAGTGAGTAAATAATTCAATTTGCCCTGGCATATCAAAGAGTATATAGTCATCGTCGGGTTCAACATTTACACCATCCTCCTCTTCATCCCCACCGCCACATAATTGATTCTTTAACCATTCTTGGTTTTCTATGAGGAATTCTAAGCAGAACACTAAACCACCATTGGGCCCATAATGCAGTTCTTCATCGTCCATGGCATCGTCAAGTTGTATTAGATCTCTTATATCTACTAAAGGCTGATAATCAAAATGTTCTGCAGCTGGATCCAAGTTAACCACTTCAATCACACGTTTGGAGTCCTGAGCATGCCGCTGCATGAATGCACAGTAGGTGGACTGTAAGCAAAAAAATTAAGTTCTTTGAGTTTTTATTTTTATTAAATTATGGTTCCGATACACACTTTACCACTACCGGCCGGTCCAATTACCACCTGGGCATAACGCATCTTTTATTATTTAGTCTTACCACAACGTTAATACTTAATTTAATCGTATAGTCTCCTCAAATCTATGTTGTTTATGCGATTGCTTTTATTTAATTTCACATGAGTTTTTGTAAACTGTTTCTATACGGAGTTACCATATTATTTACATTTAGAATTACCCTAAAATCATATGAGAGTTAAATAGTAATTTGCAATGTTTATTAACCCGTTTTGGGAATAGGGGTAAATAGTTGATTTATGTATTTTAGGGTTTCTGTATTATGAAGATATAAAAATAAGGAAATTAAATAATATTGAATTACTCTGCTTAATATCTTTTATTGGAAGTTATAAACTATAGTATATTTATTGCAGAGGTCCAATAGTTAGAGTTAATTCTTCGTCTGATTGATTAGTCTGCAGAAGTGTGCCTGGGGAGTCTAATCGATCTAATTGTTATCTAGAAAACTATTTTTTTTTATCTAGAAACATTAATGTATTGGCCATTCAGTTACAATTCTATACAAGAGCGAAAATTCGTTTTTCTGTTGTACAATTCTTAAAGGGACCACCTGTGCTACGAAAGCCTACCAGCCAGCTAATGTAAACAGATTCAATGCTAATATCTATTAAGACTACTACCTCCTCCCCTGCGTGATTAATCTACTTGTATGTACTTAATCATTCACAAATTTTCTATGTAATAACTTATAGTCTTTGTTTTATCCAAAAAGAAAAAAAAACGATAAAATAATCATAAGTTTAAAAGCCTTGTAATTACATACTTTTTAACCACATAATAATAGTACTGAACTTGGATATATGTAAAATAATAGGTTTTTTTTGTAATATTTAATAAAATCATATACAAACTTAAATTATTATTGAAAATAA
>QOCX01000452.1:0-34048 GCA_005959815.1 Sarcophaga bullata
AAAAAGGAATAATAACAATAACAATCTTATGACCTGGTCGAAACTGAATTTCAATTTAATTGTACTTGACATTGCGGTTTCATTTAATTTATCAAACTGGATGAAACTTCCGGGGAAAATGGAAGAGAAAGTTTCCTGAATTTGACTTATTTTAAGGCTGTTTTATTATTGAGGACTTCACAGGCATGATTGATGGTATCCAGTTAGGCAAGGAGGTCACTCTTTTACGGGTGCTTGACTTTCTTGTTATCCTGTGCAAATTGCTAACTCAAATTGCAATAAATTTTTCCTGAATCCAAATAATTGAACCAATACAGAGGCATATTAACTGTCGTGCTTGATGGTATTCCTTGGTTTTACGATTTCTTTTGGAAAACGAATGCTGAGGGTAAATACACATAAATGCAAAGACAAACTAATTTTGATTTCCTCAGACCATATTTTAATCATAAATTTTTAGAAGAAGCTGCTTAAGGATATATAATGGATATCGCATGACATCTTAAAAATCGTCTCTACTGTCATGCTTGATGGTATTCCTTGGTCTCATGATTTCTTTTGGAAAAGAAATTAATTTTGATTTCGATAGACCATAGCAATGGTTTTCTGTTTCTATTATTACGAAGAAGATATTGCTTGGCAAACTTTAATTTTTCATTCAATTTGCTGAATACTCGGTCCATAAATCTAGCTTCCTGAAGTTACTTTATTTTTAAGCGGATTGATTCAATTATTCCCTGCATTCTGCCTCTCTCTCTTTAGTTTTCTTTAAACGGTTTGCAAAAAAAACTTTACTTTTGGAATTTTTTATAGGCCCAGCAATTTTTCTTAGAGATAAAAACATGGTTTTGCAGTATTTATTGTGAGAACACTACGATCAGAGCCCTTCACTAATTCATTAGTTGGTTAGCATTAAGCAAAGTCGTGGTTTTAGTAAAAATTCTTGGAAAAAATTTCCATTTTCTTTTAATTTAGTTTTCTTGGAATAACATTTTAATTTCAAAGCAGCAATCCAAAAATTATTGCAGAATATAAAATCCCACGATATTTACAAAGCCCATCATAAAAAATTTTATGGCATGTTATTGAAAAGAAATCATTCTTCTCCCGGTTACACTTGATTTGATGGCCCTTAACTTTAAAAACCGCGTTTGAAATCGTCTACCTTGAGTTTTATGACGGGTTTGATATCATAATTATCGTATCACTCCTTTTGACTCTCATCAATCAAGTATTGAATGAGAACTGACTTTGTGTGAACCACTCTCTCTTGAATTTCGAGTTTATTACCTGCTTAAAATAGTGACTCATCTTAGCCATCTAACTCAAATGACTAGATCTGTGGTGATTAAGTTGAATTACAGTATACGAGGCCATCATACACATTAAAGCATAAACTAATTAAAATAACATTAGATTAGGTTTGATACATCTTAGCGGCATTATCTTGTATGTATAGTCTATGCAAAGTCGTTTTCAATTTCGATTGATATTCCCAAATAAATTCAGGAAACTTGCTCTTTTATTTTCCCGGAAGTTTCTTCCAGTTTGATAAATTAATTGAAACCGTAATGTCAAGTACAATTAAATTGAAATTCAGTTTCGACCAGGTCATAAGATTGTTATTGTTATTATTCCTTTTTAAACACTATAATTAATGATTTACTTAGGACCACTAGATGGATTTACTGCCCTCAATAAAACTGGCCATTTATTCCATAATTCAAGCTACAACAACAGCCGCTTTCAAAGATATGATGATGCGATATCCACCACATATCCTTAAGCAACCTCTTTTTACAATTGATAACACGTTCCTCTTGACTATATATCCACGATTCCTGAATTAAATAACTGCCTTAAGTCAAGTATGGACATGAAATCATATTGGCTTTAAGTTTTTATAATTCTTTCCAAGTGATTTTGCATTTGATGAACGGCTTGATGTTTATTTAGCCTTCAATCACGACCAAACTGCAAATTCAATATGATAATGAAATTCCTGCTTTAGTCCACGTTGACACTGCATGCTTATATGGCGTACGTCTCAAATGGAAGAAAAAAGATTGAAAAACTTGGCATTGCACAAAATCCTTCAAATCTAAAACAAACGAAAGGAAATGAGCCTTCAGAGACGCGCGAGCAATGTCGCGTGACGTTCTAAACGCACAGTAGGACATCATACGGAAATATTTTCGTATTAAAGCAAGACTTCAAATCAAATCGAACAGTATGTCACTTAAAATTTAAAAATTATATCTTGACACTAAACATTACGCTCTCAGCATAGAGATTTAATATCAAAAATCATGACATGCTGCTCTATCCTTACTGTTACTGGCTTTGACGATATTTTATCCTTTTCTAACTATCCATTGCAATATCCTTTGGCTGAGCCTTAAAGGAGCTAATATTTCTAAGAAAAATCCTGCATTATTTTGAAATTGTTCTTGCTGCAGAGAACCGTTTGATGTTGTTGCTTGTATTGTTTCCGGCAACATAAAAAGGGAAAATCGTACACAGTTTGTGTTCTTATTGAGGCTGTTGTGTATTATACGGGAGCAATTTTCACGCTACATCTTCATTCATATTCCTTTATTGTCGCCTGCTGATCTTTATGCTTATGCTCATGTATAGTCTTGGCTTGCACTCAGTTACCACTGAGCGTTTGTTGAATGCACATCGGCTTACGACGCTGTTAGTGTTGACCCTGAAAACAACCTTCCTGGCTTAAGTGCTTGGCCAAAGTGAAAATGTACGAAAACTGTTTTTGTAAGACACGTTCGATCATCATGACGATCGTTGTTGCTGTAAGGTTTGCAATGATTGGCTTGTTAGTCGATGAAATAAGCGTGTAATCGGACAGTTAAATGATGATTTAGTATGTTCATGGAGAAGATAAAGAATTTGGAATTTTTTTTTAATGTAAACTGGGGAGTTGTTGCCTGTGTTTTGTTTTCATATTTTCAAATACAGAACAGAAGGAAATGCAATACAATTCCAGTTTAATTTCAACATTCTGGATATTCTTTGAAGCACCTTCATATAACGTTGATCTGCATTTTGTAAATATTTTAGGAAAAGACTGAGTTTACACATGCGATCAATCGCATCTACTTACTTAATTGGTTCTTTAGCTTCTCATACCACCCATGCCATCTGTTGTACCATAAATGGCGAGATCTCCAATTTAACGTCGATTCTTAGAAACATATTTGAGAAGAAGATTTAGATTTACTGCCAAAATTATAAACTTCTGAGAGGAACTGGTCAAAAAAAATTACTTTTTCGTATCGTTCAAGATGCCTGAGATCAGCTTTAAACCACAGGCTCTCGATCGTTGTCTAGAAACATTGCCCTCCCAAAAAAATTCGCAAATCGTAGTAAGAAATCTAATTGATTGCTACTCTTGCCTAATGAGTGAGTCAATGGTATTCCTTGTTGTATTATCCTCTCTGGATGCTAGCAAACTTCTTGGATACTTCGTTTGTAAAAGGATCTTGTTGCTGCCACAAGGCATCTCCCTCAACTCCTTTATTATTTCCTTGATGTGTTTCAAGCATTTCTTCCATTATCTCTATGATTTTCTGGCTTTATTTCTGTTCCATTAATTCAGTTCGTTCAAGTAATTAGTTTGCATTAGTGGGTTCTGGACTGTCAGGGTTACCATGTGCTATCGCTCAAACACAGCGCCATTTAGAACAATAATTTGCAATGATTTGTGTTGTTGTATTGACAATTTCTACTGATGAAATGACACTGCTTGATCTCTCTATGATGTTTGTTATTGATTTTATCCTCTCTAGGCATTGTGATGATGGTCAGGTCGTGGCGTGTGCATTATTATACGAAACTTGTCATATTAAACTACTATTAACACGAGACATTCGATCAAACGAAGCACAATCCGTGATTTTGTGTTCCACAATTTATGTGGATTTAATATAATACCACCAAAGGGATGGTGCCTATGCCAACCGCAATGCCCTCGGCTTCACTTTCGTAAAATATTGCTTTCAGAGAGACGGGTTTTACTCAAACTATTCCTCATGCTAGAATATTCCATAAAGTAACACGTTAAAACCCACCTCATTATGATAAAAAAAGCAGCGAAATTTTCTTTCCCCCCAGCAGTTGAACAGAGTGGGTCATGATTCATGGGTTAGATTCAACAGTCGTACGATGAAATTGTGCCTCCCATCCTTTTTTCTCCTGGAAAATTGTCGACAATTGTTTTCCGTTTCTGAGAATCGAACTGGCATTCCTCTCTTTATGATCATTTATTGCGTCTTTATGATTTCATGTGATAAACGTTTTGTATATACCTGTGAATATCACCTTTCACCTTATAAAGGATTGGAGTAAAAACTCAATGAGATTGATCCGCGAATTAATTTGATACGAAAAACAGTTTCGTTAATTCGTTTTTAACTGCTTGCATGTGGATTTTTTTGCATGTCGATTTTTTTAACGAATTTTTACCGTTCATTTTCAATCTAAACACAATAAAAATTGGCATACGTTGAATTAATCGCTAAATTCTACCTAATTAATCAGCTTCAGTGTTTTTATGTTTACCAATAAAAGAGGTAGCAGAAGACGGCTTTAAGCCTTTACTTTAATAAGCTAATGACACAACAACACCGTCTTATGACTCATTAATTGTAAATTTTTTGTGGGGAACGTTTTTTAATGAATTTCTCATGAATTAAATGCAAAATCCATGATCATACGAATTGTTTCCCGAACCCTGCAATATGCAAATTACAGAGTTTTTCAAGTTGAGCTTACATAATGCATACCTGTCCGTAATCGAACGAATGTAATCTCTAAACATGGTTACGAAAATGAAAAACCAATTAAGGGCCTAAGCGGTTGTTAAAAATCGTAATCCTTTTTATTGCATTTTCTTTATAAAACATTTAAGCCAGGCTTAGAACACTTTTGGTTTCTAAGAGTGTTTTGTGTACTCTCATGGCGTTTAAGCCAGCTTTTAAGAGTTAATTGGAACTTGAACAAGGTAGTAGAAAAGATAATTTAAAAAAAAATTTTTAAAAATTTTTTAAAATTTTAAAAAAAATGAAAAAAAATTTTAAAAAAAATTAAAAAAAATTTTAAAAAATTAAAAAAATTTAAATTTTTTTTTTTAATTTAAAAAAAAGAAAATTTTAAATTTAATTTAAATTTTTAAAAAAGTTCTCAAAACAAACAAAAATTCTCGCCATTAAATGTAAAAGCGTCGCTGTAAATATCGCTTTGCGATCGCTTGCTTTCTTCTCCCTAACACATGGGGTTGAAGTAATTCTTTCTGTTCCAATGATATGTTTTTTTTTTGTTGCCCCTCGATGTTCTTGTCAGCATGGTTATCAGCATTATGCCCCGCAATTAGGGCGTTTTATTAGCTGTATGGCCTTTTATATTGTGTATGCATTCACATGGTGTTTGTTTTGCCGAGACTCCGCCTCAAAATGGAAACACACAGCAAAATATTGCGTTTTGGTCGAGCGAAAAACATCCACCACCATCGATCGATTTGGTTGAGTGTTGGTTTTGATGTGCGATCACCACGTATAGCACGTTCTATTTTGGAACGCAGCCAGATGCTACTCATTCTTCATTTGTTTCTTTCTGTTTATTTTTATTTTCTGTTTTAATTTCCGAAAATTTATTGGAATATTTTTCAAGTTCAACAAATAAATAAAAAAGATTTTAAAATCAATCAGGTTCGAACGAAATTTTTTATTTTTTTAATATTTATTAGCGCTTGGTATTTACCCACTGTCCTACAATCTATTTCGTTAGAACAGTTTAACTGGTGCTACAGTATACATCCCCTTGCCTAAATAGCCAAATACCAACACAAGCTATTTTCGAGAGCTTTTGCTGGCATTTAAAATTATTTAAAGGGATAATATTGCATGATTAAAGTGCTTGAGCACAAATTTAAGCAAACCATGTTCATCATTGCTGTTGAATGGGTTTCATTCCCCCTTAAATTATCCATCCAGACGTTATCAAACACGATAATATCCTCTATATTCGATATAAAAATGTCAGGTAGAGTTCCAAAACTATAATCCAAAATATTTTTACAGAAGAAACTATTGTTAGGCAACGTTAGATGGCAACCTCATTATCCTAGAACCCGATAAAGCTGACCTGCTTAGCTGAAATGGAAATTTTATTAATAAAAATGAAACAAAGAAACAAGAAATAATCGAAAAAATGCATTGTAATATCATTTTTAGCATTAAATTCGAAATGAAACTGATACTGGCGAACAAAATTATTCACACGCACACTACATAAAATAGGATGAGCAAGAAAAATCAAAGAATGTGAATTAAGACTTACAAATCAATCTATTTTTACAAACGATTGGAAACTATTTTCGATTTTCGAGTTACACAAATGAATACACGATCCTTCGCTTGATTTCCTTTCTAACGGGATGACAGATAGTTGCAGTACAATTTACAAAGCTAAGTTCAATTTCCTTCTAAAACCGATTGAAACCCTTTAGGAAATTGAAGAAGTTTACATCGCTTTAACGGTTTAACTGAAGTAATTAAAAAGTCCAATAAGAATGATAAAAAATTGAATCGATCGGCCTCTAGAAGTGCCGATCAATTGAAAAAACTTTGAATAAAAAAATAATTTTTATTTTGCAATCGTTCTTAGTACATGGTCACTTCGTACATGGTTGTACCTAATCTATGAAAATACTTACCAGCTGGTACAATAATTATAGTTAGGCGACCTTCTGCAACACACACAACTATTGGATTGCCAACAAAATTCCTGGCAAACATAATTGAGGATCGGTTAGCCAAACGTCCACGGAACTTAACGAAACATACTTTCGTTTTTAGCATACGAAGAGCAATGTAAAGGCGTACCGAAAATACATTACAGTGTGGTAATCATTCTCATTGTTTTGCGTTTTTTAAAAGCAAATGTACGTACCGTGGACGTTTGGCTAACCTGGCCTTTGGTCTGTACAATCCTTTAATCATAATTTCTTCGCTTACTATATACAATATTGAGTATCAAAGTAAGAAAAAACCCGACAGATTTTTGAGATCAATATCGTAGTGGCCACCTTACTGAGCAGTTTATGTCAGAAACAGTTAAAAAATCCACAGCGGTGTATTAGCCAGCATCAAGATGAGTGCCACATTCGCTTACAATAGAATACATTGGAATATTTCAATAGAAGAGAAGTCTGTCCTCTTCGAAGTTAAAGTGACTCTCATTATTTTGCGTATTCTAAAAGCGAATGTACGAACCGTGGACGTTTGGCTAACCTGGCCTTTGGTCTTTACAATCTTTCAATCATGATTTCTTCGTAGTGGTCACCTTACTGAGCTGTTTATGCGAGAACCAATTAAAAAATCCACAGCGGTGTGTCAGCCAGCATCAAGATGGGTGCCATGTTCGCTTACAATAGAATAAAAACAGGAAGTCAAGTCTGTCCTCTTCGCAGTTAAAGTACATCCTTCTTGGGAAGTTTGAACAAGTAGCAGTCTATACAGTAAATATGCATGTAGCTTATAAGTTGAATGCTACACAGATGGTAATCAAAAGCTCCATAGACTCCTCTTCTTCACAGCAATATCAGTGTTCTTTATAGTTGCTACTTGCCAGCATACTGACCGGTGAGTTTTAGTCAGTTTTAAGCCTCCATTTAAAATATTTAATACGAGCCTGAAAATCACTTCGATGGAGAAGTTCTTAACACAGGCGGCGAATTAATATTCGGTTTGTGAAAGTGCCTCTCCTAATAAGCCCAGATACTACCTACTAGACAAAGCCGACTTCATTTTTCTTCATACCTTAAGTAGTAAAAGTAAATTTTCATGACGTAAAAACTCGTCATCCCTATTGCAGAAGTAGGTCCTTCGTGTACGTAGTTAGCAGATTAAACGTCTTTTGCAAAAATAAATTCCAAGCTACAAGTAGATTACATTTTGTGTTCCTAACCATGATAGATTTCTCAGTACAGTGCTTAACAATTGACTCTGCTCCACTTTTTTTACATGCCTATCTTACTCTATGCTTTTTATGCCGTCTCTCTGTGCTTTTAAATGCGCTCTTCCTTTACTCTTTTAATTAAAATTAAAAAAAAATAAAAAATCTCAACATCTCTATGACTACTGGGTTACTGGACCTCCAAATAAAATAAAAAAAAAATTAAATGCCCAAGTAATTTAACAAAACAACAACAGCACATACTGCTCTTTACTCAGTTAAAAATATGCTCGCGTATTATGCTTTTGCACTCATTTTTACTCTCCGCATTTGTTTAAAAAAAATTTTTTCCAATTCCCGGCGCGAAAATGTTGAAAACAAAAAAAAAAGAAGAAGAAAAAAAACGTAATGACAACATGACATTTCCCATCATTCAGTGGATGTATGTAACAACAACAATAAAAAAAATATTGCAAGAATAAAAAATTTCCCTCTCTGTTGTACTGTAATAAAAATAAAAAAAAAAATCCTTGAAAAAAAAATTCCCTTTACTGGCAGGGGCAATATTTTGATGGAGAACAATTCAATACAATTGCTGCTGCTAACTGCCATTTGTTGTCTCCCCAACTGCTGTCAACTGCTGTTGTAATGCTTTTTCTTATTACGCTTGTTGTTGTTATTATATTGCCTGCGATATGTGAGTGAATTGTGGTTTGTTGGTATTGGTTTTGCTGGCTGCCATAGTAGCCATAAAGTATTGAAAGTGAAATAAAAAACAACAACAAACTACCACCATTTAAACAACCACAGGAAAAAAAATTGCCCATCAATTCGAGTGAAGAGGAGAAATTGTGTAAAAGAGGGAAATAAATGGGAAATAAAAAATTCACTTTTTGTTTTGAACAAAAAAAAAATGGAAAAAATTTCCCTTTTTCCAGTGGAAGTCACGAGTGATAATTTTTCTTTTGCTTGTATGGTAAAACTTACTCATTCTCAAGCATTGTTAAACCAGGGGTTGGTTTCTAGCACACTCCAATTTTGGTCGGTCCCAAACGTGTCTGAATGAATTTATGTTTCTGTTCTCTTTGGGAAATATTTTCTTTGCTTTACTTATTGTTTTCTTTTCTTGGTGTTTTGTTGATTTTGTTTGAGTGACATCTTGTGCTCGCCTTACGATGAAATACAAACAAGAGAGCGAATGTATTGCCGTCTTTATTACTCGGGGAGAATATTTTCTGTGTACGTGTGTATGTATGTATATGTATGTGAGTGAATATCCTTAACACTTGGTAAATGTCTTTTGAGTTGTTATTGTTGTTGTTGTTGTTGTTATGCATTCATAAGCATTTGATAAACCATATTATAATTGCTCGGTTGTGGATACACAACAACAACCAACAGTAACAACCAACAAACACACCACACAATATTCTATTTTTACTCTCTCTCTCTCTCTCTCTCTCTTTCTCGTTCTGGCTCTCTTTAAAATTCCTTTGTTTTTGCATTTATTTTCTGGTGTTTGTCAGTGTGGCCACTGTGGAAAAATTGACGTATGGCAGTGGTTACGGCTGTGTTTTGAGTATTTTGTGGGCATGAGTGTAATAACTGTTGTTAGCCAGTGTGCGGGAGAGTATTTATTATACTAACTTGGCCTAGGTATTTTGGTATTTATTTTGATTTCTTCTTCTTCTCCATTTGGTTTTTCTTTACCTCGAGTAGGAGAGCTTTTGTTAGCGGTGTTGGTGACACCTCCACCCAATTTATGGTGTTTTTTCTTTCGTCTTGTGATAAAATCAAGCCACAACTCGTCAACTATGTGGAGTTCCGCAAAATACACCAACACCTACATACATAGCCATACCATTGCTACTGCTGCTGCTGCCAACCCATTTTATTTATGTTTTATTGCCGGCAAGTTGTACATCATCTTGCCTTTTTGTTTTCTTGTTAGTGGGCCCCCTAATTTGTGCTTGTGGCCAATGGTTTGTTCGCCATGTTGCTGCTTGTTGTTGTTGTGGGTGTTTAGAAATGTTGAAAACGGTAATTTGGTGTGCAAGGAGATAGTTTTCTTATTCGAATAATTGAAGAATTCTTGGAAAATATTTCTACGATTGAAAGGGGAAAATAAAGATGCCCGGTTTCCATTTAAGAAATGTGAAAAGCAATTAGGATAAGGAATAAACGCGGATGCACCTCAAGATATCCAAGTGTAGATACGCCTAAGGCCTTGTGTTCAAGTTCCTTATAGTTACACCAGTTCTAGTAATATCTTTCAGACAATATAATAGGTGTAGTAAACAGGAATCCATTATTTTTCCATAAGAATGTATCAAAAATGTTCATCACAAAAAGGGAAAACCTAGAATTTTCTTGAATAAAGGAAAAAACACAAGACTTTTGATTGACCAAGAAGTAGATACTGATACGGCTACTGGCAATAATAGGCAATTCTGATTTGGTTAGTGTGGTGAAATTGATATAAAATGAAAAAAGTCATGGTGAGTTGTCTGAAAACTTCAACAAAAACTGTTCGCAAAAACAATTCGATGACAGCGCTTCTGCATCAAACGAAAAGTCAATCCACAATGTGTACATACATATACAAACGGTGATTACAACACTTTAGTCAGCATTATGACGTAGTTTCTCACATCACTTATGTTGTGTGCGTTAATTTTTATGCATGAGTGGTGATTAATGTCGATTCTGAACGGCAGATTTTTAAGAAGCTTTTCATGACAATTTTTATTTTATTCTCAGAGTTTTTGCTAGAAATCTGCAATTTTTTTCATTTTTATTGTTAAGTTGGAAATGTCTGACCTAGGGTTTGAACCGAGGCCTCACGCCTAATAAGCCAACATACTACCTACTAGACTACAACGTTTACGAAGATGAAATTGTTGGAGAATAATATACCAGGAGCTTATCGTCTACAGTCAAAGTGAACTTAAACAAATGAACTGTGGGAGGAAAACAACTGACATGCATTCAAGTCATGACAATACAGGGTCCAATTTAAAGACTGTGGCCTTTCGCTAAGTAACAGGATCTTTAAGACTTACTTACTTATTTGCTTAATTGATTATTGCAATCCTATAGTCAGGATTACAACCTAGCATTGCACACCACCCATGTTGTGTGTGTTAATTTTATGCATGAGTGGCTCCGTATGACAAATTTTTGAGAATCTTTTTTCATGACATGACAGTGCCTCTTCTGTAAGCTACAGGGGGTTCAATACTTTCTTACTTGCATGCTTCATTCATTATTACAATCCAATAGTCATTACAACCTAACTTCACACACAATCCATATTGTGTACACGAGAGTCCGCACCTACAGTTTAAAGTCGACAAATTTTTGAGAGGCTTTTCATGACAATGTTCTCAGAATTTTTGCCAGAAGATCAAAATAATGTAGACTTTGAAATAAAGCCACCCATTTTTCGAAGAAATTGACAACGTTGATATAATTTTCGAAGGACGTTTTATGATAACCTGGCTGCCTGAATGTATTTGCTACTGAGCAGCTATCTAATCGTTAAGAGCTACTTCAGATAAATATGATGAACAAGTCGTGATTTTGGTGTCATTTCTGGAAACAATTGAACTGTCAAATTAGAAATATAAGCTCTGAGGAAAATTCCTTCTGATTTGTACGATTTTGTAAATTAAACACTCCTAAATATTCTAATAAACAACGGTTATTCTGTTTTTGTACGCTCATAGTCCTTCAGAAGCCTTAGTTGCGATACCAGAACTATTTACTCATGACTTGTCAGCACCTACAATCATTCCGAGCATGTCGGAGTTACAATATTGAATCGATTCTTTGCATATTCAATGCCTATTTTTTCAGATGCTTTATATGCGTTCTAAAGAAATCAAATCTGTTGTGCAAGCAACACTGCACAGCACATGTCATCATCTTAACAGCTTTGATATTCGACAGCTGTTTGATTCCAAACTAAAGCATTTTGAATGACTTTTTAAGACATTAAACCCGTAAACAAAACAAAACAAAGAGAAAAAAAATGAAAGAAAATTTCGTAATAATTTCTTCCTTTTAATGGCCTTTCAACACACACACACACACGTTTTGTGTAATTAAAGGCCTGAGTATTGTTTTGTCACTTCAAAAATCATCTTCTTGTCCTCTTTCCTTAAAAAAGTATTCCTTCAGCGTTGTTTTGTTGTCAAAAAAAATTTTTTTTTAATTGTTTCAACAACGTTCTCTCATCTCTAGTCTTCGTTGTATTAAAAAAAAAAATTAAGTGAGGCTTGTTAACACACCTGGATTAATGTCAACTCTAGACAATAATTTCAATGTTTTTGTTTAAATGTTGCAAGTCTCACTTATTATTGTGTGTTGCAATGTGTTTGTTGTCTTCTTATAAAAATTTATGTTTTTTCTTCTCAATTCAATAAAAAAAACAGAAACAAAAAGAAACAAAAAAAAAAACTTCTTCAACTAGAATTTATGAATTTCCACCACTTTTGGTGGTTACAGTGTGCAACCATATTGTATATTATTGTGGCATGTTGCAAGCAAACATTTACAGACATGTTTCCATTCAGTATTCCTGGCTGATAAGAAAATGGGCGTGTCATTTTGTTTAAAATATCGCATTTCAAAGCCGGAAATTAAATTTTCTCTTATGAATGACAATCTAAAGAGAAGGCCATAATTATACACCAAAAATGTACAGTTATAAACTAATTTTACAAAAACAATGTAATTAAGATGTGCTCTTGAAAGCATGTTGTAAATAGAACATCGAACTGATAACGATTCGCAATATAGAGTATCTACAGCGCAAAACTCATCGGCCGTAATTCATTGCCATGTTAAGATCACGGTTTTTAGAGCACCAATAGCTCATTATACTAGTAAGCACGTCTCCATCATTGTGATTGCTCTTTCCCATATGATTTCTGTTCTAAAGCTGGTTAAAGAGCTTCCGGTAGAACATCTCAGGTTCATAACAATGCCTTCAAACTGCTGGACAATGTAGGCTTCTGGTGGTTAGACTACCTGGCTACCGCAGTTATTTCAAGGCATAAGTCATAGCCGGCACAATGCATACTTGGTTATAGGATTTGCCTGAAAAAATCTAAATTGTATAGGAGAGTTAGGCTGCAATCAAGGTCCCAATGCACGGCACCGTCACATTCGTTTTCTTTCATGAATGTTTGGGATCGGTCAGGACAATTTCATATCGTTTTGAAGTTAGTCTTCTAAGAGCTTCAGAGCATAGAGATATCTTTGGAAATTGTTTTGTTGACGGACAAAACTGCTTTTAGGCGATTCTAATGAGAGGAGATCCGTGCCACACACATAATAAGTCATTACAACCTTCCAGTAAGGAGTACGACCTAGCTTCTCACAATGTGTACTAATTTTATGCATGAGTGGCGGGATCTCCAGTTTAAAGTCGACTCTGAACGACAAATTGTTTGAGAAACGTGTTTTTGCCATGAGACACGAGAGGAAGAGGTGAAAAAACATTTTATTGTCATATACGTTTTGTTGGATGTATCAGATCTTGGCTTTGAACTGTGGCCTCACGCCTAATAAGCCAATACAGTACCTTCTAGACAACGGCAACTACAATGAGGAGAGCTATGAGTATTTTAGAATTAAATAAGGGCGACTTGAGTACAACATTGTGGCTTACATGTATACCGGAACCGCATGGTGAAGACATCGAAATGATTGAACAATTTTTATATCATTGCCCAGCTTTCGTAATAGTCCCAGAGGAGTAGACTGGAAGAAATGTAGGAAGTTTGTACAAGTTATAGACTTCCTATAGCAATAAAGGTGGTAATCCTAATGGAAGGTGCACAACAGGCCCATATGTTGACTTAGTTGTATGTTGATAGCGTTTGATGGGACCCTTAATTGGTCTCCTCTCCTTCAACCTCCGTACCTATCTATAGCGAATTGATCATCATCAACAACCTTTATAAGTCAATGATAACCAAGTTCTTTTGCCTTGAATTGGATGACCTGTATACCAACTGCTACGTACCACACTGCTCTTGTCACATTGGCTATTCTACACGAGCGATTTGAGAGCATGGTCATCTCATGTAGAGGTAATGTGAACTGGCCACAGTGATCGTGCAGTTTGAATCCATTAGACTTTTTTCTTGTGGGGTTTTCTGAAGCCGCAGTTGCATGCAAAGAAACCACAAACCACAGCGATCATCAAAGCCAACATAAATCACGCCAACAGTGTAATTCTGTATGATTTATGCACTCCATCTAGAAAAGCCGAGGCGGACATCTGAACGATGTTATATTCCACACATATTGGCAGCAATAGGTCTTTCAAACGAATATCTTGCAAACATACATACGCACTTGGTGATTATAACCCTTTAGTCAGGATTACGACCTAGTATTTCACACCACTTATGTTGTGTGTGTTAATTTTATGTATGTCGACGTATGTACGTCAGAGTTTAAGAAACTTTTCATGGCAATTTCGCCGAAGCAATATTTTTTGTATATTTTCGCTTTGTTGTCTAACCTGATGTTTGAACTGTGGCCTCACCTCTAAAAAGCCAACACACTACCTACTAGACTACGGCGACTCTTTACGCATTGCAGCGATTTAATATTGATGTTAGGATGCGACGAAGAAATATTTCTTTCATATTTCGTTTAGTTGGAGATGTCTGTTCAAAACCCAGAATCGTGGCCTCACGTCTAATAAGATAACACACTACCTAGTAGACTACGGCGACTAATATCTCGCAAACACTTTGTTTAATTAAAATTTAAATATCATTAGCTCTTGAAATGTGACCCTATATCATGGCATTATCGACCAATATCGAAAATAATGACTTTTTAGCTTAAAAGCTAATTAATACTTCCTTCTTTTTACTCAGCAATTTCTCTGAGTGTACAATTATAATAAAATTTTTAAAAACAAACCGCCATATTTCTTTATGATTATTTTCGTTTGTTCTACAAAAATAACCTCCCTCCTCTAAATATTAAATAACCAAAAAAAAAAAACACAAACACACTGCATACATGCACACATAAATATATTACACCAGCAACAACAACAACAACAACAGCAGCATTAACATAACAACAACATTAGTGGCAAGAGCATATCATTAAAATTCATAAATTAAAAATCAAGTTTATCAAAAAATCACACGGGACTCTATTACGCAAAATGTACTTGAACCCTTAAAACAACAAACAAACAAATAAAAACACACACGCACTCACTCTCTCGCTTACGTATACACATACATATGTATGCTCACATATTCTTACAGGCATGGTGAAAATGTGTGTGTGTTTAAGGAAAACATCAATGTTGCTCTATAAACGTTGAAAAAAAGAAAGAAAAAAAAGAAATTCGAATATGACTGAGTAGTGTAACCCTTAATAAATAAAAACGCACACACACACATATATTCATGTACTCTTGCTGTTCCTTTTTCGCTCTCTTTTCATATGTGTAGTGTAGGCTTGCTCTCACAAATAATTATTGAAACAAAAATCTCTTACCACAACCCTGGAACCAAATGAAATTTGTTACTGTGGCAAACTGTGTGAGAGTGTGTGTATGTGCATGTGGGTTTTGCGTTATACCTCATATGACCGGCATTATTTTCTATTGCAAATATACGTACGTATGTACGTATGTACTTACAGTACAATTCAGAATTGAACGCGATGAAAATATTTTGTAATCGAAATGAAGTATTGCTTGGCTGTCATAAGCACCCTTTTTCGTTAATATTGTCTTCCTTTTCTTCTTCTGCTTGTTACTTTTATGCTTTTGTGTTATGTTGTTATTGTTGCTGTTTTTATTAATAGTCGGAGGGTAAACACCACAGCAGCAGCAGCAGCAGCAGCATCATCAGCAGCAGTAACACATACAAAAGGGTGTACATTATCGGTTGCATGTTTGTCCAGTTTTTTTTTTGTTGTTTTTTTTTGGGGGGTGTTGTTGCTGGTGGTTGTGTAGGCTGTGGTTCTTCATTTTCTTCCAGTCCCATTGCAAATTTATTCACCCAAAATATTCTCCGTTACGATTTCGTTTTTCCACAATGTTGTTGCTTTTCTTTTCGTTTTTTTTCTTTCCTTGCCTTTGTTAATCGTTGTATTCCTGGTTTAAAAAGCTTTTTCTCCCCGCTTGTTTTGTAACATACTTATGCGAATACGTATGTATGTATGTATGTATGCAAGGAAGAAATAAAAAACAGGAATTGCATTGTGTTTGACGCGTGCAACGTCCACATTTCATTTTAATATCGTATAGCAAATGATGTGTGTGTGCCTGTTATTGGAATATTTTTTTTTTTTTTTTTTTTGGTTTTTAATTTCTTTTTTCCGAGCTTTACCGCGACCATAGTTACGCTGGGCCATTGTAGAAACGTGTTCTTTTTTTTAATTTTTTTTTTTTGCCGCGTAACTTTGTTATTTCCTGCTGTTTGCCGGTGTTCTTGTTGTCAGGATTGGGTTTTATTTTTTGGCATTGAAGTCAAAAACAAAACGAAAAAAAGGAATAAAGAAATTCAAGGATACACTAAAAGGAATTTCAAGGGTGAAATGAAAAGATTCAGCTCGAGATCCATAGCTTTTGAGCCTTAAATTTGATTTTCGTAGATAAAACATTATCGTGTATGAGTCCTTAACTTGTAATTTGTAAAGTTCTTCTCTTCATCTGTTATCCTCTACTGTTAGTTTTCTTCTGGACTCCCTCGCATAGCGGTTTCTATAGTAGAATACTACACACCATTAGGTATCTTTGTACTAGGATACTAGACACCAATAGATTTCTCCAAAGCGCTTGTCCAGTTGATATTCACAGACTATGGCATATCAACTGATACTTCTTCTTGCAGTCATCCACGGGGGCATAGATTTGATATGCCGTGATCAAAAGACTAACGTTTTACACAATTCGGCCACAGAAATTCTTTTTGTAAGTCATCCAGTCTGCTGAGTTGTTGCTACAGCATCTGTGAGGTGTTCATGAGTTCTGTCCTGGAAGTAAAATACAAAGGTTTTAACATTGTTATGGGTGAAGTGACAGTAAAGCTAATTCCACTTCAATTTAATCCTTACTTACCTGATACTACTTCTTGGTCATCTCATCCACAATTGTGGATCCATTTTACTTGAGAGCTGCTTGTGTTGAAAAACATTTAAATTAGCATCGCGTTAACACCACTTAGTGGTTTCAAAACTGACAGTCTAACAAAACAATCAGCTGTCTTTCATATGAAGTGTCTGTTTACTTAGTGAAGGCTCAAACCTTTTTACAAATATGAAGCGTTTAACAACCCAAAGAAAACCAGAAAGAGTTAAAACTGGGGTGGTCAAGTTTCAACTTTTTTCGAATTCTACGGGCTAAGTATGGCAGGATTGTAAGATAATAGGAAGAGACTGAAAGCGTGAAAGGGTTGGACATAAACTCCTGCTTGCAGAAAATCTGCGAACCGGAATATTTTGATTTAGAACACGCTCCGCTCTTGGCTCATCTTTATAAAACAGAGGCAATGCATGCGCTGATGAAAATATTGCTTCTATGAGAGAAAGTTTTACCGATAATCGGAATCCGTTGATTCCTCGATATCATCGGTAATGTAGTCTACTTTATGGCTTAATAGGATGTCCACCAAGTCCACCTCAAACAACTCAGAAAACCGGAGGCATGCTGATTGAATGCTGGAACAACAGGCTTTCTATGCTGAATAAATATTTCTTCAGCAATGGAACTCAATTATCTCGTGGTAGTTACATTAACAACAAAAATTGTCGCATATGGGACTCGAAGAGCCCAGAAAGGGCTTGTGGAAAAGCTAATGTATCCAGGAAAAGGGTCTATTTGAGGGTGTAAATATCAGAAATGCCTCTCAAAGAGTCGTTATCGTAAATTCAAAGCACTATGGCCGCGTATTTAAAGGTGTCATAATCTAGTAGGTAGTGTGTAGGCTTATTAGACATGAGACCAGGGTTCAAACCTCAGCTAAAATATCTCAAGCAAAATCAAGGTTTCTGGCAAAAACTCAGAGTAAAAATTGCCATGAAAAGTTTCTCAAAAATCTGCTCTTTGGAGTCGATTTTAAACTGCAGATCCCGCCACTCATGGTTGTGATCCTGACTGAAGGATGATCGTATGTTTACCGGCTTCTTTTGTCCCGTAATTGGAGATTCAAAATTGAAAGAAACGGCACTCACCCCAAACACGATCGATTTTGGTTTTCTTGCATGAAAAGTTTGCTGAAGTCATTGGCAACCAAATCATGGGATTTGACTCCGTTAGGGTTATTTGTTGGAGTAATTTTTAACACCCCAAGGCGTGGACGTGGATAATAGCTTAACGTTGAATCATTTGAAAAGCAACATTTGTTATGTTATATCTCCAAGAAACCACTAGAGCTACACAAAAATGTTGTCCAAAACTACATCAGCGAGATGGTCAAGCTGCAATAAGTTCCGAAGCGCTCTTTTAATTGACATTTTATAGGTAAAACTAACTACCCATGCATCTCCATGTGGAATTGGTGGAATTCCTTTCTCTCAGTGTAAATACTTTACATTAGTGGCTTTGGATTTGTATCTGTCATGTCTTTGGGAACGGGTGTCCTTATAAACTTGGTTTATTGGGTTAATAACAGGGTTGATTTTGTGTGTACATGTGTGTGTATGTGTTCATTCTTTACATTTTAAATTCTCTTAAATTCTTCTAGGATTGCGCAGCAATAGTGGGAAAAAGTTTTTCTCTTTTTTTTTTTTTTTTTGTTCTGTTTCTGTGATATTTTTTGACATTCTCAAAAAAAAAAAAACAACACAAGCCAAACCAAAACAAACGAAATGAAACAGAAAATAAAATAAATTGTAATGCCTTTGCAATGAGTTACCAAAAAAACTGCTCTCAAGGGAGTATAATTTGTGTTTTTTTTTTTTTTTTGTTTTTGTTTCTGCATCTGTGGAAATGGAAAACCATTAAAAATCAGCTGAGAGAAGAGAAACTAAAACGCCATTATCACAGACAGAAGAGACACAATAACAATATCAAAGAGTAAATCAGGCATTTATTAACACTCACACACACATACGCACACACATAAATCTGTATATGAATTTCGAGAACAGGAGAGTGGTTGTTTTTACATACATACTCACATATAATTTACGTGTGTGTGTGTGCATGAGTGTATAAGTGATAAGTGTTAAGCGAAATTATTGAATTATGCTTTGTCTTCCAGTGAGGAAGGGAGTATCATTTGAAATATTTGTATTGTATTTCTATTGTGCATGTGTAAGTGCATGATGCTTATAAAATAAACCTTTATGTGCGGTATTGGTTTATAATTTATACTCGCGCTCTCGTACTCGTAGACACACACACACAGTAGTCGTCAAATCATGATTAAACTTGTAGTCGTGGTTGTTGGTAGTTTTTAAAGTATAGTTCGGGTTTTTTTGTTTTTGTTTTAATTGTGTAACACAAAAAGGGTTGTGAATGGCATTAAACAGTGGGTTTGTGAGGGAAAAATTGTGGAAACATTTTTTGTTGAAAATTTGCCAAATAAAATGCAGAAAATAAAGGATTTGCTGTGTATTATCGAGTGACATATGCATTGTAAGCATAATTACGATTAAAAAAGTTCAATTGATCGATTTCAACTTCGTGTAAATATGGTTTTAGCATCTGCACTAAAATCTGAACCTGATTTGTTAGATTTGATTAACAAAGCAGCCCGGCATTCATAGAAATTCGAAGACGAAGAGCTCATTTCAGCTGAAATAACTTACGATATCCATTCAATTGATGGAACTTTCAAGCAAGAAGAAGAAAAAATCTATCGTTTTTACCACCGCTTGAGAAGTTGTCCAACAACAGTTAAAGTATTCTGAGGCTTTTAATATTACATACATAAACAGGCCATATAAACCCTTCAGTCAGGATTACGACCTAGCTTCTCTTATCACTGATATTGTATGTGTTAATTTTATACATGAATGGAGGGACCTAGAATTTAAAGTCAACGCGCGAACGACAGATTTTTTTGAGAAACTTTTCATGGCAATTTTTATTTATTCTCATAGTTTTTGCCAGAAATCTGCTGAAAGGAAGTTGCCGAAGAAATTTTTTTTATATTTTCGTTTCGATATCTGACTTCTGTTTTAAACCATGGCCTTACATCTAATAAGCCAACACACTACCTACTAGACTAGGGCGACTTCGACTTTTAACATTAATTATTGCAATATTGCCGAATGCATCTGACTGCCGTTTAGTTCCTAGTAAAACCTCTATAAAAGCTGTTTAAGGCGACGTAGTGCAGTAGGTAGTGTGATGGCTCAGACATCACGAATAAAATGAAATAAAATCACCATGAAATCGCCTTAGTCTAGTGGGTACTGTGTTGACTTATTAAACGTAAGGTCACGGTTCAAACCTCAGGTCAGACATCAAAACGAAAGTATGAGAAAATATATCTTCGGCGGCTTCCACTCAACAGATTTTTGGCAAAAACTCTGAGAGTAAAATAAATTTGCCATGATAAGATTCTCAAAAAATCTGTCGTTCGCAATCGTAAACTGGCCCTGCCGCTCATGTATAAACTCAACATACAATGCATAAGTGATATGAGAGTCTGGGTCGTAATCCTGAGTGAAGGGTTGTATTGATCAATTATGTGTGTGTGTTGTTATCCAACGATAGTTTCAGTATTATGAGGCTCTTGCGCAGAGCATTTAACTGCTCTACTATGTAGTAAAACATCGGTAAGAGCTGTTTCAGTGGCCGAAGGCTAGTAGGCAGTGTATTGGTTTATTAGGCCAAAGGCCGTAGTTCAACCCCTGGCACGGACAAAATGAAATAAAATTGTTATGAAATGTGTCTTACAAATTTGTCATGCGAAAGCGACCTTAAGCCAACACTCATGGATAAAATTATCACCCACAACATGGGTGATGTGAGAAGCTAGGTCGTAATCCTAACTAAAGGATTGTAATGACCAATTATGTATGCGGTCTAGCACGTAGTGTGGTGGCGTATTAGACGAAAGTTCGTGGTTCAACCTTAAGCCAATAGTCATGGATAAAATTATCGTCCACAACATGGGTGACGTGAGAAGCTAGGTCACTGGCCATTACTAGCCAATTAGATAAGTAATACTCTGTAGAGGATAATGTGTCAGATACAGCGGGACAGGTTCAATATCCATCCAACACTTTGGTTTTTCGTAAATTTCTACTTTTATTCTCTACTTTTATTTTCGATAACACAGCCCACAGTGCAAAGTATTGCTGTGCTAGAGTGTCTGTGCAATTGTTGAATTTTTGGTTTCACTTACGGTTTGTTTTTCTGGTCTGCGTTTATTTTGGTGGCTGGTTTCTCTTTTTTTGTTCTGTTTTTACTTTGGTTAGCCGTTATTATTCAAAAGATAATAGAACTTTTTACTCCTCCCACTACTGATATTTGAATCGAAGACAACTTTTTGCCACCCTTAAAAACGAAAAGACACGCTTAGTTTGTAATCATCAGATGAATGTGAATGTAAAACTTTTAAAATTTCAAATAATTTCGAAAAATAATAAAAAAAAAATTTAAGTTCATATGCGTTACTCATTCTCTCTCTCTCTCTCTTTCTCTCTTTCTCTCTTTCTCTTTTTGTAGCTTTGTTTGACTCCTGCTTCCATTAGTTCTGATACAGTTTTTCAAACTTTTTTCTCATGTTTAAACTCGAATTCATTGATGAATTTTCCATCACACATACATTGATGGGCAATCAAAGAGTGCGCGGGGGGAGGGGGGCTTGTCTACCCCATATTTATTTGTTTTCATTCTGGTTTTTTTATTTATTAATCCATAGTCAGTTTATAAATTGTATTTAATTTTTTTCTTATTATTGTTGTTGTTGTTGCATTTGTTTTTATTATGATTGTAAATGATTCTCGTTTGTTTGTTTTTTTAGTTTTTTGACTTTAATTTTCTCTTTTTTTTTGGTTTTTTTTTCTTTTTTGCGTGGCATTTTTGTGGCCTTTTCTCTGGTTAACCGTTGTTGGTTATGAAAGCATATACAATTACGCATACATTTACTATTTTGCTACCAATACATTTGCCAAACACATACATACATACACATATGTACGCATACAAGTATATAATATTGACAAATATTGTATGTGTGAATATATTGTTACAGATTAAAATGAAAACAACAACAACAAAAACGCTGGTTAAAGGCACAAACTTTGTCAACATAAAACCGCTATAAAAATATTGACTTGACCAAATTGCTTGATTAACTGTTCTGGGGTCGTCTCTCTATTAAAATGCAAAATAAAAAAAAAATTTAAAAATTAAAAGCCAGTTCCACACACACACACACATACGTTCATATTTTATTCATTTGCCATTACGATTAATTACAATTAAAAAGGAAATTATTAATCGCACTCTGTTAACTGTTAAATGGTGGCTTGTTTTTTGTATTTCTACGGGGAACTACTATTTGAATTAAGTTCATACAGAAATACATAAATTTTTAGGATTTTAAAGTGTAGAAATAATTCCTAATGATGATTGGCTACCAGAACAAACCGTGAGTCAGAAGAGAATTGGTTTAAATATGTTCAAAAACAGTTTAGAAAACTTAACTTAAAGACAACATTACATAACATACATAATTGGCCATTACAACCCTTCAGTCAGGATTACGGTCTAGCTTCTCACAGCACTTGTTGCTGTGTGTGTGTTAATTTTATACATGAGTGTGGGGACCTACAGTTTAAATTCGACTTCGAACGACAGATTTTTGAGAAACTTTTCATGGCAATTTTATTTACTCTCAGAGAGTCTGACCGGAGATTCGAACCCTGGCCTTTCGTCTAATAAGCCAACACACTACCTACTAGACTACGGCAACTACACGCCTCTATTAGGGTTCTCATATCGTGGTTATCTGTTCCATACAACTTTACAATAAAAATAAGGGCATTCTGATAAAGAAAACAACATTTTTAAAGTGTTAAAAGAGTATTTATTCTAGAAAAAGTACCCTTATCTTGCATTAGTAGATGTAGAGTCCATGTATTAAAATCAGAAGCATGCAAACAATCTTAACAGGATAAAGTAAATTCCTTAAAGAGTTAAAAAAAGTATTTTATATTTGAATTTGCTCACAAGGCTCATTGTTGATAACATGCAATACATACAACAAATGGCAATGACATCCCAATAAAAAGGCTAAGTTCCTTTAAATTTCAAGATTTGGTTCAACTCTTATCTAAGAAGTCTATCAGAAGTCAATAAAAACAATATAAAAAAAATGAAAAAGAAAATATTCTGAAATGTCCTTTTGACTATGTCCTTCTAAGAAGAAAGACATTCGTATGATTTTAAATCTCTTAAAGTCCAACTTACTAAGAAAACAGTCAATAATATCCGAACACGAAAAACTTATCAGCAAATTCCAAACTTTGACAATTGAAAACGGCCATTTTGTTGTCATTTATTGACTTTCTCACTTAGGACAGTGAATTGTCATTTAAAAGTTAGCGATCATCTTCAACAATGAGATGGATCTCTCGACAAATTGAATTGTCAAATATGGAACCATACCGATCTACATGAGATACTCGAATTTACCCTGAAAAATCATCGTTTAGCGTCGTTTAGTGGGCTGGTTGTGTCATTGATTCAATTTTTTTTAAGAATGACGTCATTTGTCACGGCCACCGATTTCATTCGATTTGACTCCATTAGACTTTTTCTTACAGAGATTTCTTAAGACACAGATGTATACCAATGCCGTTGCCCCAATTCAGTTTGATTTCTGTGTCATAGTCATGGAAATTGGACACTAATTAACATCAATAGGTCTTTCAAACGAATGAAAAATATCGATGATATCTTACACACACTTTGTTTTGTTTAAATTTAAAGACAAGAAGCACTCAAAAAAGACCGAAGTTTATATCCTTATATACACTTCCATACATACATGCTTATATTATTGGTCTTTACAAGTGCTTAGTACAGATTACAGTCTAGCTTCTTATACTATCCTCGTTGTATGTATAAATTTCGTCCATGAGCGGTGGAAACTACAGTTTAACTTTCAGTTTTCAAATGACGGATTTGAAATTAATTGCTCTTTTAGAGGTTTTACTAGAAGGCTTGTAAGAATGATGATAATTATCGTCTAAAAAGTCAATACATCATGCATTAGACAACAGTGAGCACAATAATTTTGGATTGCGTGCAACAAAGACAAAGACATGACCTCAGGTTTGACAAGCAATTAGTCATGAAATATTACTTTTACCTCTCTTTTACCTCTCTTTAAGCCTTTCTATTCTAGAAAAGGAAGAATCGCGCCAAAGGCTACTAACAAAGTTGGTGAAACGATGCTGTAACTAGAAAAGTCATTTGACTTGATTCGATTCGAAGTGATAATTTTGATGTTGGAAAATCGGGGGAAAAAAATTAAAGAATCAAAAGCATAAACATTGCTAGGCAACGAAACATTCAACAACGATTGATTGTCAATCATGTAAAGAAACCTGTAAAGCTTAGAAAAAGCTCAATGTGTGGATCTCACCTGAACTTAAAGTGTGACAAATTTTATTGGATGGATTTTCCACTTGCGATTTGATGCTAAAATGGAACAAAATCAATTTATTTGTAAAGCAAATCATTAAAGGTTTGAAAATATAAATCGAGTAGCATAATAATACGCGAAAAATCATCAACGAAGCAGGGTAAAGTTTCGCAGAATGCAAAATGTAGATTGAATTTAGTAAAGTCTACGATGCATAGCTGGTGGAATATGAAATTAATTTATCATTATGAGCTTCAGCAATGTAGACAAATGATTGATCCCTCCTTATATCTTCTGTCATTAGCTAATTACATTTAAGCAAGCTTATCAATTGATCAATAGCAAAAGGATTTTGTCCTATCATTACCAGATTATAGCACAGCACATACTATACATCTTTGATGACTCAGCAGAAACTGAGAGAGCTTGCCATATAGCCCAGAGCTTGTTACAACAGATAATCATTACTTTTTAACACTCTAATGGTAGAAATTCAAATTCAGTAGAGACCTACAAACTCAATGGAGAGATAGTTCATAAGTCCTAGAATAGTTGCATAATGGCTTTGCTTGAAAGGAGGCATCAATCAAAATTGCATATGTTCGGTGAGCAAAACTCTTTCCAAATATAAGCGAAAGTTGTTTCATTGAATTTTTTCCAGAAACATATTTTCAATTCCTTTACACTGTCCTCGTACGTTCTATAAAAGAACAAAACCATACACTTTATGCCATAAAAAAACCCACAACAACTTCTAGAAGAGATTTACAAAAAATTAAAACAAACAACAAAAAATATTTTGAGCACAAAAAAAAAAAAAAAAAAAAAAAAAAAAAAAAAAAAAAATCATGGTTTCCACTGAAAATCTAACAAAAAACAAACAGTAGAGCTCTCTCTCTCTCTCTGTTCATCTAAAAAAGAAAAAAAATTTTGGAAAGAATAAAAAATTGATCCAGTTTTTGGCCAATTTTTAAGGCAGTTTTTTGTTTAACGACCTTGCATTTATTTTTTGGTTCTTTTAAATGGCAGTCATTTTCAAAGGAAATGGAAAATTATGGAAAATTATTACCACGGCTATTGTGTAAACAGAAATGTGACACGACACGGCATAATTAAAAAGAAATTGGGAGTCTTACTAAATATTTGCACATATCCAGCAGAGCTAAAAAAAAATTTCACTGAAAATAACATTCTAGAAGTTGACAAAGATTTGAGCGTTTACGTGGAATTGAAAAAACTCATAAAAATTAACATAAAAACGCGTCTTAAAAATGTTTTCCATTAAAATACGTTGGCATTTAAACAATAATGCAACAAAGCACTGTTGTTCCTACCAAAGTCGTGCAAAAAACTGGAACAATTTTTCTAAAGTTGCACAGCAGGATGAGAAGAAACAACAACAATAATGATAATAATGGTTAGTAAAATTTTTAGGTAAAACACAGTGTAACAACAGCATAATATTACGCAACCACGTGCTTTATGATGCTCGAATTTTTATGCCAAAAAAAAAAAAATATGCAAAAAATTTTTATTGCCCTCCACCATAAAAACATACAGAGGAGATATCCTTACAAAGGCAACCAACCATGTTTAGAGCATTAGGGAGAGGAGGACAATTCTTAACTAAATTTCTTTATGATTCTGCGAGCACATTTTATTCAAAATTTTTTTTGTTAGAAATTTCGTGTTTTTTTTTTTTTTTGTTCTTTTTCTGCATTTTTAAAAGCATTTCTAATTGCTTTACGCAGTCCATTGTAGCAAAGCCTTAAACTGCAAGATAAATATTTGAAAAAAACATATCCTGACTTTTTGTTAATTTTTTCGCGCTAATTTAAGTAGCCGAAATAGCTCTTAGACCTGCATTACATTCACCACATGATCCTTACGATTCAAATGGAAATTTAAAATAGTTTCTCAATAATTATGTCATCACAAGGATCATGCTAAAAAAAGGCCCTAATTTGGCATTTCCTTGGAAGCCAGTTTTTGTTTGAACGTGACAAAAAGAAAAAATAAATGCAAGGTCGCTGAACAAAAAACTGCCTTAAAAATTGGTCAAAAAACTGGATCAGTGTTCTTGGTCTTACAAGATGATTTTGTTTTTTAGATGA
Source organism: Sarcophaga bullata (assembly GCA_005959815.1). NCBI lineage: Eukaryota > Metazoa > Arthropoda > Insecta > Diptera > Sarcophagidae > Sarcophaga > Sarcophaga bullata. The sequence continues at coordinate 26,690 of QOCX01000452.1, forward strand.
ACAGCTTAGTTTTGCTAGTTTTTTTTTTGTTTGCTTTGCTTCTAGGGGAAACCACAATTAGTTTTTTTTTTTTTTGTACTCAAAAAATTATTTTTTTTTTTTTTTTTTGTTCAATTCTTTACAAGACATCTTGTGGGCTTGAAGAACAAAGGCACTCTGATTTTTGTTAATTTTTTAGCAGAAGAAAATGTGATAACTGGGCATGAAGCCACATCGTTATGTTGTTTAAAAAGTTTCCGAGAATTTGTAAGACGTTGTTAGACGTAACAGCAGCAAAATTGTATAAAAAAAATTCAGAAAAAATTGGGCCTTCTATCGATTTCAATTTAAGCGATCAGTTATTTCGCATCTGACAATACTTATGTCATTCAATTCTGTCACAAAATTCGGAATATTATCTCTACTGAACGCAATGAAGCGATTTACGCTTGAGCAACGTTTGGGATTTATTGGGCCAACAGGAAACTGCACGTTGATGTCGATTTTGCCCAAAAATTATTTTTTCCGATGAAGCCCTTTTTCACTTTGGTGGGTACGTTAATAAGCAAAATTGTCGTATTTGATCTCATGATCTCAAAGAAGCCAATGCACCCATTACAAGTTACCATTTGATGCAGCTTGTGGCGCGAAGGCCTCATTCGCGCATATTTCCTTGAAAATGAAGACGGCACAACCATTACGGACAATGTAGGCATCCATAGCACCATAATAACCGATTTTTTGTGCCCGCTCTTCATGGTATGGACATGAACGATGTTTAGTTTCAACAGGACGGTGCAACTTGCCACACATCTCAGGCCACAATCGATTTATTGCGTCAAACGTTTGATGGCCGTTTATTTTTTTGGATGAAGCTCATTTTCATCTTGGTGGGTACGTTAATAAGCAAAATTGCCGTATTTAAGGCTCAGAAAACCCACACATGATCTCAAAGAAGCCAATGCATCCATTAGGTGCGGTTTATGGGGCATAGGCATCACTCGCCCGTATTTCTTTGAAAATGACACAACCATTATGGCCAGTGGAGACAACTAACGTACCATGATAACCGATTTTTTGTGCCCGCTCTTCATGATGTGGTCATGAACGATGTTTAGATTCAGCAGGATGCTGCAGCTTGCCACACATCTCATACCACAATCAATTTATTGCGTCAAACCTTTGATAGCCGTTTAATTAGCCGAAATGGTGATGTTAATTGGCTGCCAAGAAGCTGCGATTTGACAACGTTGGACCATATTCGGTTGGACACCATTAAAGAAAAGTGTTGTGCCTACAAATCAGAGACAACTGAGCATTTAAAGGCCGATATTCGTTATGACATTGCCGGAATATGACTTCATACACTCAAAAAAGTGCATGAAAATTTGTCCGATCGAAAAAGGCACTATAACGCCAGCTGCGGCAGTTGTACGGAACGAAATAATATTGCATTTTCAACCGGAACAATTATACTTCAAAACAAGATAATAAATTTTTCAAATATCAAATCGTTTTGGTCTCATTAAATTTTTAAATTTAAACTTTTAATTGACCCACCCTATATAAGCAGCTTTATCCTTATCATGGAACTAGGCATTCAATAGCAAAGGGTTATCAATCATTTAAAGAAAGCTGGACCCATAATGAAAGTCAATGTTTGGGTGCCACATGAATTACATGACATGACATACATGATTGGCCATTACAACCCTTCAGTCAGGATTACGGCCTAGCTTCTCACATCACTTATGTTGTGTGTGTTAGTTTTATACATGAGTGGCGGGACCTCCGAACGACAGATTTTTGAGAATCTTTTCATGGCAATTTTATTTCACTCTCAGAGTTTTTGCCAGAAATCTGCTGAGAGGAAGTCGCCGATGAAATATTTTTTTTCATATTTTCGTATTTGATGTCTGACCGGGGATTCGAACCCTGGCCTTTCATCTAATAAGCCAACACACTACCTACTAGACTACGGCGGCCACATGAATTACGCAATAGAAATTGAATTTTTTTTTAAAAGAATCCAACAAAACTACAGTTTGGGGATCAATGCCTAATCCTTACGTATTCGCCTGTAATCAGTCCATCGCTTTAGTACTTTCCATACGAAGTTATATACAGAAATGTGGCTTAACAATCCGTTTAAAGATTCATTTAAAACACTTAACAAGCAATTCTTTACCAAAAAGTTAAATCTTTATTTAAAATGTTAACAAGAAAATAAAAAAACCTTGCGCATCTAGTACAGTTTAAACAAAACGAGAGTAGTCACCGAATTCTTTGTCTTTTTGTCGATCTAAAAAACATTCTCAGTACTCTACCAAAAATTATAAAAAAATTCTGTTGTTCTCGATTACAATTGGTCAGCCATCAAAGCCAGCTGCTATAGGATCTTTTACGCAGGTATCATTAAAGGCCGCTGAATATGGCATTATCTACCTAGCATTGCTAAATATGATAGGTAGCTCTGCTTAGTCAAGTACTGGCCAATATCAACTTCAGCCAATCTTTTGTCTCTCTGTGATAGCTTTTTACTATAAACAATAGGTTCTTTTTCAAGAGGTTTCTAGTTTAAATTTAAATAAAACCTATTAGATGAGAGTTCGTAGTTCAAGACCCAGCTTAGATATCTACAACAAAAAGAAATAAGAAAAACGACCACTTCCTGACAAAATTGTCATGAAAAATTTCTCAAAAATCTGTCATTCAAAGTTCAGTTTAAGCAGTAAGTGCCGGCACTCATTAACGTGGGTAGTGTGAGAAGCTAAGTCGTAATCCTAAGGTTGTAATATTCAATTGCATTGGGATGCAAGTGTTTGAGATATTATTTAAATTTGTTATTCAAACAAAATTAAATAGTTGCCATGGCTTCTTTGGATAGAGTTGACTCGAACTGACCAATTTTCCATAAATTCAAGCAATGGTGCGTGTTAACCAACCCCATATTGACTTTGAGTATCGCCGTTGTTTGTGCCTTTTTCTGCGTCTTACGAAAACCTCTGAGGAAAACGACTAACGGAGTTAAATTGCACGATATTGGCGACAATTTGACATCCCCTCTCCACGTGAGATGCCTATGCCTTTAAGTCGCTCGTGCCTAAAGTACAATGTAGAATGAGGTACTGTATCGTGCTATTGGAACCACTTGTCGTTCTTTCCCAGATCATCCAAATCAGGACAAAAGAAGTTGATGATCATCGACCAACAGTGTGCGTAGTTGGCACTGATGGTATGATCAACATCGTTCGCAAAGAAATATGAACCGATGACACTGTCAGCCCAAAATCGGCACGTGACAGTGAGCCTTTCGGGATGCCAGCCCATAATCCACACCAAACAATGACATTTTTTCGGATGCCAGACCTAAAACCACACAAACTGAGACATTTTCAGTATGTGTTGGACCTTTTTGGATCTCATTTGGATTGGTATTGTCCCGGATTTAACAATTTTGTTTGTTCATGGCCATTACAACCCTTCAGTCAGGATTACAGCCTAGCTCTTCTCACACCACTTATGTTGTGTGAGTTAATTTTATACATGAGTGGCGGGATCTACAATTTAAAGTCGAGTCCGAACGCCAAATTTTTTTGAGAAACTTCTTCATGGCAATTTTATTTTACTCTCCAAGTTTTTGCCAGAAATCTGCTGAGAGGAAGCCGCCGAAAAAATATTTTTTTTAAATTTCTTTTTTGATGTCTGACCTGGGTTTGGAACCCTGGCCTTTCGTCTAATAAGCCAACACACTACCTACTAGACTACGGCGATTTCTTCATCCAGAAGTAGGAAATTAATGTTCGATTAAGATGAGGGCCAGTTGCTGTCTAGGCTGGTGCATGGTGATTTGGCAAAACAGACTCAATATATGACATCAAATCTGGCGGATGTTGCCCTTGTTGTAAGACCTCTTTACTACAGTAGCGAACACGAAAACTCATTTGCCAGTTTTGCTGATGGCCAGGAATACTGCTTAAACGCTTCTTAATTTCTGTTGCATTTCATAGAATGTATGACACGTAAAGTATGCTGTTAGACTTGAAATTCTTTCCCAATTCCTGTGGTTCACTTAGCAACAATGTTGCAAAAATAAAAAATCGTAAGCGACCTTGAAAAACTTTTTTCTTTTGTTTCAACAATTTCAATTGTCATTTGCCTGTAGCTGAAGAAGGATAATAATTTTGTAACGTTAAGTAATCCTTTCTTCAGGCTGAAGTTAAGGACTCTTAAAGACTCTGTTTTTAGTTCCTGGAACCTTCAGGTTTTTACCTTTTTCGATAAATTACAACTCCTTATAACTCTTCCTGAAAAAAAAAGGCTTAACAATTACCCTTTATTCCTGTTAAAAAAAGAAAACCAAAAACCAAACGAATCCTTTCCTTATGTTTACCGAAAAAAAACAGCATTTAGTGGGAAAAAAAACAAATGAAAAACGGAAAAATCCTTTGGCATAAAAATTCAAAGAAATTAAGTGCAGTTTTATGCACTTCTTTAAGCCTTTATGCAACACATTATGTGTCTGCTGCATGCCTATAAACTCATTGTGTGTGTGTGTGTACGGGCATATAATGCAACATCAGCATAATCAACGTAATCGTTTATAATGTTGCGTTTTGTTAAACAAACCATAAAATTTTCTTTTCATTTTTTCATACGTTTTTTAATAATTTTTACTCAACTCTACACCTTTTACGTGGCAACGTTAGCTAGCTAGGCTAGCCACCTTTATGGTTTTTACGTTGTGTCCTTGTGTCCTTGTATCGTTGTGTCGTTGTGCTGCTCATAAAACATGATTTGCTAGTGCCACTGTTGTTGCCATTAAAAAAGCAAAAAACAAAAACAAAAAAACAATGGAGGCCAACACTTAATACATGAGCAAATCCTTTCATTTTTACCACTTTCTCTGGGATTTCTCATTTTCTTTGTTTGTATCCTTTTAATGTTTAGCTTGGCCTGGCTGAAAAAAGAACACGAGAATAAAACAAAAACAAACAAAAAAAGAATCATTTTTATTATGAAATATTTTTCTTGATTTTCGTGTGTTCTTTTGTTTAAAATCCTGGCTGGTTGTTCTTTTATTTTCTTCCTTTTTTATGGCGGAAAAAAATTTGATAAAACAATAGCGAAGGAGTTGTTGCATGAACGCCATTAAAATCCTGTTTTTTTTTGTCAGCGTCAGCGGAATTTGCAATTACTTTGTGTTACAACAACAACAACATCTCTATTGCTATTGTTGTTGGGTAATTTTATACAAAACAATGCCTTACTTCATGTAAACAAATGTCCTAGAGAGAGAGAGAGAGATAATGAAATAAGAGAAGGAAGGGTTTTGTTAACAGTTCCTATGGCTGGCTGGCTTTGACAACTATAACACAGGCATATAATGTTTGCTGATGACTTTTTTGGAAATGAAAATCCATGATCAGCAGAATCTATCCAACTTTTCAATGGAACTACTCGTCATATGCTGAAGTGTAGTACGTGATGACGAACAAAGTCTAAATCATCAAACGAGTCATGCAGGAAACGCCATAACATGCTAGATTGGCATAGATGGGATCCTTACTAGCTCAAGCTTAATACTAAAAAATAATGGCATCAGGACAAAGCCTTCACAAACTGCCACACTTGCTCGTACTCTTAGTGAACTTGGATCATGAAATATGTTTTCTTTTCGAGAACTTACTTTCCTATTTGTCAGTATAACAAACTAGCTACTCACATCACCAGTGCTGTGTGCTCTAATTTTATCAATGAGCAGTGCGACCTACAGTTTCAGATGTGCTCTACCCAGAGAAGCCGTGGCAGATATTTAAACGATGTTATATGCCGCGCATAATAACTTTTCGTATGAATAAACAATTTCTATGATATCTCATAGGCTTACATACTTACATAAGTGGTCAGTACAACCTTATAGTCAGGATTACGACCTAGATTCTCACGCCACCCATGTGCGTTAATATTGTCTATGAGTTACGGGACCTATTGCTCAAAGTCGACTCCAAATGACAGATTTTTGAGAAGCTTTTCATGGCAATTTTATAAACATTCAGAGTTATTGCCCCAGTATTGCTGAGAGGAAGTCGAGAAAGAAATTATGTTTTCATATTTCATTTTGTTCAAGATATCTGAGCTGGCATTTGAACACTGGACTCAATTCTACGAAGCCAGCATTCTAACAGCTAGATTTTGCGAACTACTTTGCAAAATATTGCTTCTCTGCAATATGATGTAGAATGAAGTGAGTGCTGTTCAATTGACATTTATTCTCAAGCCGTTGTTGCCATCAATGAACCATAATTGCCATAAGCCATCTTACCCAATGCTTAATTGTATTGCAATTAGGCTTACTTCGAACATGTTTTTGCCTCCAATTGCAATACGGCATATTTTTTATTTCTTTTGGCTGCTTTTCATTATTTTTCGTTTCATTTCGCAAGTTTCTTTTAGTTGACCTAGGAATATGCACGTTCTAGAAGAATAGGGTTGCCATTATTACAGTCTCCGTGGTCTAGTAAGTAATGTGTTGGCTTATTAGGCGAAAGGCCAGGGTTCGAATCCCCGGTTAGACATAAAAAAAAACGAAATATGACTTCCTCTCAACAGATTTCTTTCAAAAACTCGGAGAGTAAATAAAATTGCCATGAAAAGTTTCTCAAAAAATCTGTCGTTCGGAATCGTCTTTAAACTGTAGGTACCGCCACTTATGGATAAAAATTAACACACACAACATATGTAAGTGGTATGAGAAGCCAAACTGTATTTATGTATGTAGGTAGCTATGTATGTATGTATGTATGTATGTATGTATGTATGTGTGTATGTATTATTACAGCTAAATTGTTAAGGTTGTCATACATCTTGCCCTAGAAATGATTCATGGCAGTGATAGGACATTCATGAGAGTCGCTTTGAATTTTTGCTTTTCTTTTTGAATCCCAATTCTTCCCCAAGAAATAATGATAGTTGTAACGCAATCCAGGACTGAAGGGACTTTCTAAATGACTTATTAGCAGGGAAATTGAAGACCCCTTAGTTTAATATCAGCACCATGACATTAACTTTGTTTGCTAGAATTCTCTAGAATGTGCTGGAGTATATGTTGGTACTTTAACCGCTTAGATTCCATTGAAACAAAAGTACTTTTACAACTTTTAAGGCATAAAATTAAAATTCTAAACTACTATTACTACTGCGCTGTAGGTCTTTATTTAAATCAGTTTAAAAAAATAAAATTTTGGAAAAATAGAGAAAAAAAAGTACGAATTCCACAAAAGTACCACACAGGTAAAAAAGGCTTTAATATAGGCTTTTATATGTTGAAGAGCTATAAATTGATTTTTTATGTTTCAACTCACCTGGTCAACCATCCCA